>RJVU01041021.1:319494-332111 GCA_003731715.1 Anabarilius grahami
TTGCTAATTTGATTTACCACATTGCAGTCATGTTTCTAGCATTAATTAACACATTTCTAACATGTTTTAGCATCTTGTTAGCATGATTTAATACAATGTTCACATTGCTAACATGATTTACCACATTGCTATCATGTTCTTAGCACAAATTAACACATTTCTAGCATGTTTTAGCATATTGCTAGCATGATTTAGCATTTTGCTAATTTGATTTACCACATTGCGGTCATGTTTCTAGCATTAAATAACACATTGCTAGCATTTTTTAGCATCTTGCTAGCATGATTTAGTACAATGTTCACATTGCTAACATGATTTACCACATTGCTATCATGTTGCTAGCACAAATTAACAAATTTCTAGCATGTTTTAGCATTTTGCTAATTTGATTTAGCATGTTGCTCATTTGATTTACCACATTGCAGTCATGTTTCTAGCATTAATTAACACATTTCTAACATGTTTTAGCATTTTGTTAGCATGATTTACTACAATGTTCACATTGCTAACATGATTTACCACATTGCTATCATGTTCTTAGCACAAATTAACACATTTCTAGCATGTTTTAGCATTTTGCTAGTTTGATTTAGCATGTTGCTAATTTGATTTACCACATTGCAGTCATGTTTCTAGCATTAATTAACACATTTCTAACATGTTTTAGCATCTTGTTAGCATGATTTAGTACAATGTTCACATTGCTAACATGATTTACCACATTGCTATCATGTTCTTAGCACAAATTAACACATTTCTAGCATGTTTTAGCATATTGCTAGCATTATTTAGCATGTTGCTAATTTGATTTACCACATTGCGGTCATGTTTCTAGCATTAAATAACACATTGCTAGCAGGATTTAGTACGGTGTAAACGTGTTGTTAATATTAGGAGGTTTCTAGCCTGTTTGTACCATGATTTAACATGTTGCTAAAATGATTTACCACATTGCTATCATGTTCCTAGCACAAATTAACACATTTCTAGCATGTTTGAGCATCTTGCATGATTTAGTACAATGTTTACATTACTAACATGATTTAACATGTTGCTAACATGATGTACCACATTGCTATCATGTTCCTACCACACATTAACACATTATTAGGATGTTTTAGCATATTGCTAGCATGATTTAGCATGTTTGCTAATTTGATTTACCACATTGCGGTCATGTTTCTAGCATTAATTAACACATTTCTAACATGTTTTAGCATCTTGTTAGCATGATTTAGTACAATGTTCACATTGCTAACATGATTTACCACATTGCGGTCATGTTTCTAGCATGAATTAACACATTTCTAGCATGTTTTAGAATATTTGCTAGCATGATTTAGTACGGTGTAAACGTGTTGCTAACATTAGGAGGTTTCTAGCATGATTTGGTAAATTGCCATGATTTAACATGTTTTGTTAACGTGATTTACCACATTGCTAACATGTTCCTAGCATAAATTAACACATTTCTAGCATGTTTTAGCATGTTGCTAGCATGATTTAGTACAATGTTCACATGTTGCTAACGTGATTTAGTACATTGTTAACATGATTTAACATGTTTGCTAGCATTATTTACCACATTGCTTTCATGTTCCTAGCATAAATTAACACATTTCTAGCATGTTTTAGCATGTTGCTAGCATGATTTAGTACAATGTTCACGTTTGCTAACATGATTTAACCCATTGCTAGCATGTTTTCACATGTTGATAGTATGTTTCTACCATGGTTTGCCACATTGCTTGCATGTTTCTAGTATGATTTAACACATTGCTAACATGTTTTAGCATGTTTCTTGCATGATTTAACATGTTCCTAACATGATTTGGCACGTTGCCGTTTCTAGCATGAATTAGCCTGTTGTTAGCATGTTTTAACAAGTTGCTAACATGGTAGAAACATGTTAACAACGTTCTAATGCTAACACCATGTTAAAACATGGTTTGCCACATCGCTTGCATGTTTCTAGTATGATTTAACACATTGATAATATGTTTTAGCATGTTTGCATTATTTAACATGTTCCTAACATGATTTGGCACATTGTCGTTTCTAGCATGAATTAGCACGCTGTTAGCATGTTTGAACATGTTGCTAACATGATTTAGTACCATGTTAACATGTTGCTATCGTGATTTAACACATTGCTAACATGTTTTAGCATGTTTCTTGCATGATTTAACATGTTCCTAACATGATTTGGCACGTTGCCGTTTCTAGCATGAATTAGCCTGTTGTTAGCATGTTTTAACAAGTTTGCTAACATGGTAGAAACAGGTTAACAACGTTCTAATGCTAACACCATGTTAAAACATGATTTGGCACATTGCTAACATGTTTTAACATGTTGCTAGCATGATTTAGTACCATGTTAACATGTTGCTATTGTGATTTAACACATTGCTAACATGTTTCTAGTATGATTTAACACATTGCTAACATGTTTCTAGTATGATTTAACACATTGTTAATGTTTTAGCATGTTTCTAGTATGATTTAACACATTGTTAATGTTTTAGCATGTTTCTTGCATGATTTAACACATTGTTAATGTTTTAGCATGTTTCTTGCATGATTTAACATGTTGCTCTCACGTTTCTGCTTAAATAGGATTTTAGTAAATGAATCATTTAGTTAATGAATCATTGATTTGAGTCAAATCTTTGAATCGATTGATCCATTTCACAAAAGAATCGTAAGCAGATTGTAAAAACCACTGGCACTCACAAACTGAAATGAACCAGAAGAATATATATCACACAAGTTGTATGAACTACTTTCTTGATGCTTTTATGGTTCCCTTTGCATTTTAAAAGCTTCAAAAGCATCAAAGCTTCAGCCCATTTCTTTTAATTGCATGGAAAAGAGTGACCAGCACAATGCAAAATGACTCCTTTTGTGCTCAATGCAAGAAAGAAAATCTTCTGGCTTTGCACATGAAGGTGGATAAATAAGCCCGAAAATTTTCGGTTTCTTTAACCTTTCAAAGCATGTGTTGTAGAGTTTCATGACCCTTTAAAATCAGCCGAAGAGTGCCACAAACGAACAATAAACTGAGGCGCCACTTCAAAACATCGTCAAGATAAGAGTCAGAATGAAAAATTGCCTTCTGTCCTTTTCTTAGCCAGCAGCTATGATAACAACGTCGCTTTTCAGAGCGCATTCTCGCAGAAATGCGCATACGTTTGCATGAGGAATGGCTGAGAGTCACTTTTCTTGACCTGATGAATGGATTCAGTGCGAGCGTGAGTAATGCATTTGTCTCATTTTGGGAAATTGCTAAAGCATATCTGTAGATTTCTCTCTCTTCAGCAGCCGGCTTCAGAGATACGGGGCTGTAGTCAAATACAGATTGACGACAAAGAGACAAAACATGCCAGAATCAAGGAGAGGCTTTCTAACAAAGTCTGATTGGCGAGCCGGTGCTCTGTATGCGAGGCCAATCGGAGCACACTTATTTACTCAACCTTCAGAGCATACCGTGCTAATTGGATAACGCAGTCCGGTCAGATGTGAGCGCTGTGTGTTTGAGTAATTGGCCTGTCTTGCTTCTCCTAAATAGTGTCTGCCCAGTCATTTAACTTTGAAGTGTCTTCGGCGCGCACACGTGCAAGATTTTGCATGCTGAGAATCAACATTCTTTGATGTACAGTGTCATCTTGTAACCATAATTCGCCTTACGAGTCTGGGGAGAAAAAGCTCAAGCTCTCTTGTCAGTGCCAGCGCGGTTGATAAATGACACGTCAGACTAGCAGAGCCATTTGCTCTAAATTGCTGAAAAATTTTCACTGAGATGTTTTCTTAAACGGGACCTATTTTGCAAAAGTCACTTTTACATGGTGTTTGCATAAAGCTGTGTGCTGGCCGTGTGTACACAATAGAGGTTGACCGATATTTTACAGATACCGATAACTAGGTTGGACCATATTTGCAGATAACTGATTAATCTGCCGATATTTTTAAAATGGATACTGGATAAAAACTAAAAATAATAATAATAATAAATAACACTAAGGAAAAAAAAAAAAAGAAGTACTGAACCATGAAAATGTGCTAAAAGAAATAAATGCAATATGAATAAATATTGAAGTAAACAAACGACATTTAAACTGAAACAAAAATGAACACTGAAAATGTATTAGTAAATGTTTTTTTACAGCATTTATTAACCCTAAGGTTTTGCAATTTCAACAGTCATGCTTAAAGTTGATCATCTTTAAATATCTACAGAGAGAACTGATATATAAATTATATGTAGCCTATAGTGTCTTACTTTCTTTGTCTCTGTTTTAGAACATTTGATGGTCATCTAATCCAAATACCAAAATATGTATTGCAGGGATGATAAAGAAATTAAATGCGGTTTTTTTTTATGTTTCTGTTGGCTGCATGAACTTATTTGCTTTAACACGTCGCTTTAAATATGCAACTTCGCTGGCTAATGAAAGCATAAAAGTGACCAGCTGAATTTACACTAGTGCAAATAGATGAAAACAATCGTGACATTAAACATTTGGGTCGGATTTGCGTGCATTTTGTCATATTGTTTCAAACGCTTGAGGTGGCCATAGGGTAGCCTAGTACTGCTGTTCTTTCTCTGCTGATGCAGCATCTAGTCAGCAAATTAATTATTTTATAATGATATGACATCATGCACTGTAGTGTACTGTATTCATACCATTTTCGCAGTCAGTGTTTTAAATGCGTATCTGAAGCGTCAGCGATCTCCTGCCACGTGTGCTCTCAGTGTCAAAGTAAACAACAGCGCAGTGTTAGTATTTATTCGGCCTCTAGAGGCCGCTATTCTACTGTATGATGATGAGCAGACCCTTTTAGCCACTCCAGTGTATGCTCCAGTCTCCTAATATAGCTCTTGCAACTGACACAACCCGGAAAAACTATCGGCAAGGATTTTTGCAGATAACCGATTGTTCCACCAATCAACTATCGGTGCCGATTAATCGGCAAAACCAATAAATCGGTCGACCTCTAGCACACAACCACCCTATAATGATAAAAATCCACACATTCTTTTTTTTAATCCTCATAAAACCTCAACAGTTCATTTTCTGCATGATGTGACGTCATACTGCCCAAGCCCCGCCCATGACTGCTGATGGACTCTGCCTTATTAGCATAGACCCCGCCCTGAGCGACACTGTCGACCATTGTCTCGACGCCGAATTGAGGTGTTTTGTTGTTGAATGTAAGAGTGAACATAACAGTCTTCATTTACTCCCAACATCTGAGCCGCTGAAGACTAGTTTTACTTTTAAAGCAAATGAGCCACAGATCTACTGTAATATGCACATGCGATTTCTGTCCCTGCTGTTAACAGACATAACCGACTGTGTTTAAGTGAACTTTGTGTGTTTTTGACATAACCTTGTGTGTATTTGACAGTTTAAACACAGTAAGACATGAAAGAGAAGTTAGTTTAATACTCACGAGACGTGCCGACTGACAGCCAGCTTTCTGTGTGCGTGTTTCAGATGTGTGCGCTCAGAAAACAATATATCAGAAGATTAAACTGATATAGCTTTAAAATGCATGCAGATAATAAACTTTCATGATGAAGAAGAACCGCAATGTCCGTGAGCGTGATCACGATAGAGATGATAATCAAAACCGAGCAGATGTTTTGTTAGTTTTTGGCAGACTATCCGATTCAGGAAGGAGCTGTGATTGTGGAAAGGGGGCGGGGAGCAGCAGCTCATTTGCACGAAAACAGTAATTTACTATATTTATTTGCTTGGTTAGTGCCGTTGTGGGTTTTGGTTCGTTTGCTGTTGTCGGCTGTAAGGAACTTTTGAAATAACTGAAATCATTTGGCGAAGTGATATGGAACTGTAATCTGATCAAGACCTGCCCGGAACTACTTTAGCTGTGCGTTTCCCTGAAAATAATTGCACACATTATTCAAGTTACAAATGTTAAGTTAAGAGCAGTGAGTGATTTTCTCTTTTTCTTTTGTTGTTTGATTAACATTAATGACACAGTCAGGAGCAGGTTTATTAGGCTGCTGTCACTTTAAGAGCTAATGTATGGATCCAATATACTGTAGGCCAATTTCACAAGAATTGGAAATTACATCACCAAATATCAAATATCATTTCTTACCTTTTCTGTTTTGTCTGTTTTCCAAGTTGCTGTTATATAATCTACAGAGAAATTAATTTGTATCTTATACGGCCACTCAGACAGTATTTTCCAGCGGGTGGTTTTAATTCACCAGCTGTCGTGTCACAGAAATATGTACTCATTCAGTAATTCCCCTGCTTGTATTACCATATGACAAGCATTTATTTAGATTAAATCCAAATTCCCAGTACACATGCACTGTTATGTTCAGGTATATATTGGTTTCACCGTTTTATTCTGTCGGGATTAGTTAGATAATATTGTTATGACTTTAATACAAGTTTGAAATGTAAGATTATAATAGCATGTATTAATCTCACGGCATATCCTGCATTCAAGCATATATTATAACTCATCCTGACAGATTAAAATGATGAAACTAAGACAATTTATTTCCAAGACCACATTGTATACAACAGACTTTAAGATGATGACGACAGGAGTGTATGTGAGTGAATGAAATGAAATGAAATGTCATTGAGATGACAGAAGTGTTGCCGTTTATGATATCCAGAAACATACAGTATTCGCATCCAGGGTGTGATCGGTCTGTCTTCTCGGCTAGTGAGAAATGTCATGCAGCTTTTAAGTTGTTAAACTATTTTACTGATAAAATCGTCTTTCTCTATGAGTGTGTGTCCGTACTGTATTTGAAAGCACGGGAGAAAGAGAGCATGTGTTTTCTGTACATAAACGTAATTTTGTGGCAAAAAACATAAATAATGTGTCATTTTTATCCTATTGTTTACTATATTTATTTGCTTAGTTGTTGTTGTGGGTTTTGGTTATTTTGCTGTTGTCAGCTGTGAGAATAACCTTTGGAATAACTGAAATCATTTGGCGAAGTGATTTAGAACTGTAATGTGCTCAAAACCTGCCTCAAACTACTTTAGTGTTTTGCGTTTCCTGGAAAAAAATTGCACACCTTAGAATGTTCGTCAACCAGTCAGATTCGAGCATTCAACAGCCCCGTAGTAAAAATACAAGTTAAGCAGCGTCATTTCGAATTAGTTCTTAAATTTAGCTCTTAATTAGAGTTTTGTAGTCTTACCAATTAATCACCAAGACAGTTTAAACATTTTCATGATATTTAATTCGTACAAAGACTTTGAGCAGCTGTCATGTATGAAACGGCTTCGCAAACAGTAATTTCAACCACACAGTATTATTATTTCTGTCTTACAATCATTCATATTATCACAGAAGTACTGGGATAAAAGTTTATAGTTCAGATATAAACACTGATGTCTACGGTAGCGATCAAAATAGAGTAAATCCCCTTTTGAAAGCAACTTGACGCTGATTGTATCGATTACATCGTTACGCCAGTAGGTGGCGACAAGTGACAGTTTAAAAAAAGGATTTATTGAATCATTCATTCAAGAGATTCGTTCAAAAACTCTGATTCATCCACTAATGAAACAAGTGAAGTTTTTATGAGTGATTTAAAAAAAAAGTAATTTATGCAATTTAATTAAATATTTTTTAATTTTTTATTTTTCTGATTAGTTGTCTATTCAGAATCGTAGGAGAATTGTGATCTCGGTTTACAAAAAAAAAAAATCGTAATTCTCAATTTATCCAGAATCGCGCAGCTCTCCCGGAAGTGTGAAATACGCCTGTTACACATGTGCTTTCTTTCTCAACTGTTTATGTTCACTTAAGACAAAACTGACTGTTTACGAGGTTATTTTGACATAATTTTATGTGTATTTGTTCATTCAAGTGCAAGAAGGCGTGAAAGAGAACTTAATTCAGTATTCGCATGCCGTATGAGAGGCGGCTTGTGTGCGCTACACAGAAAACAGTGCCTTTTTCATGTCTTCATGCCCTTCAAATGTTTAAAACCACATTAATTGTGCACACAGGAATCGATGAGGAGAATCGGAATTTAATTTTATAACAAGTATCCGATTCCTGACCTTAAGAATCAGATTCCAGAATTGGAATCGATTATTGATTCCCAGCCATTGACTCACCTTCATGTCATGGCATACAGGTAATTAATGACAGAATTCTAATTTTTAAGTAATATGTCCCTTTAAATGTGCTTATTTTAACATCTGGGAATTATGTATTTGATGTTATTTGAATATACTCAGATAAAATATACATAGATAAAACTGAAAACAACAGCCATGCGATGCCTAAAACCTAAACATGAGTACAAGTTTGTTGCTGAATTAAGCAAGATCTGTTAGCTCTCTTAAAATCGAGATAGATCTCCCTCAATATGCATCATTTCGATACTCCCTCGTCAAATCAGGTGTGGAAGTGCTCCGTTTTATTCCGTCCATATAAAACCTGCGCAAATTGAATTAAATTTGACAAATACTCAGTGCTCAATAAGTTTTCATGCCTGAAGCATTTCTAATTTTAGAGAGCCAGAAAGGTTAAAGCATCTGTTCATTACCCAGAAGATAGTTGTATTGCTCACAGATTGCTCTGGAGAATTCATTGAGTTCTCAGTTAGGTTTTGTTTATCCTACAGTAAGTATCAGTTTTGTCTCAGATGCTTCTTCTAAATGAGACAATTGTTGACAGTGAATGAGCTGTAAAATACATGGTTCTGTTTGAGTTGATTTTGAGATCTTTGCCTTTTGATCGCAGACTTTGGTGTCTTGGCATATGTGAGCACTGCACAGTATTGAGATCGCTTGTTTCCATTGTACCTCATTTATTGTACCTAAAGCATCAAGATAGCAACTGAACACATTTGCTGTCATGGCTACTGTTATAATAACTGTTTGCATAATTATAGTTATATTTAATTCAACTGCGGAGAAAAAGCAAAAGCTTTGGTGAGATACTGTTTCTCACCAAAGCTTTTGCTTTTTCTCAGCAGATGTAACACTTCACATTTTGAACATAACTATATAAATATGAAATGTAAACAATTACTATAGCAGTAACCTGTTTATTTATTTAGTTATGTTTAGTATGTAGTCATTATGTATATATAGAGTAGTGGCCAAAAGTGATGTCAAGCCTAGGAAAATTGACATCTTAACCCCTTAATAAAAATTGGTAAAACGATTTTGTAAGCATATTGCATAGTTGTGCATGGAGTTGATTGTTTGAAATGAAATATGACAAATTATGCCAACATAATTTTTGACCAAGCTGTCATACAAAGAAATTATCAACATTCAAAAACAAGAACCAACTAAATATTAATAACTGATTATGTTGTAGTTAATGTTTGCTTTTTCCAGTCAGCTTTCTGTTTTTTTGCATAGTAAAATAAAACCTGTAACTGCCAAATAATTTTGTCAGATAAATACCTTCACTAAGTTTCATGTTTTTTTTTCTTCCCTCAAACTTAGAATATAATTTTTTTTTTATATATTTTCCTCATATTTTTATGGTTTAATCAAGCTTGTNATGTTTATTAATCCATTTCCCTCGTGGGGACCGCTGGCTGGTGATGTAGGTGAACTCAGGTTTTTATTACATCGTGGGGCCATTTGGTCCCCACGATGTAATATAAACAAGAACACACACACACACAGACACACACACACACTCAGAAAAAAAGGTACAACATCTGTCACTGCAGCAGAACCCTTTCAAAAGGTACTAATATGTGCACTTTGTGTAATATGTAACTTTAAGGTACTAATATGCACCCTTAAAGGGTTAGTTCACCCAAAAATAAAAATTATGTTATTAATTACTCACCCTCATGTTGTTCAACACCCGTAAGACCTTCGTTCATCTTCACAAATTAAGATATTTTTGATGAAATCCGATGGCTCAGTGAGGTCTCCATTGACAGTAAGATAATTAACACTTTCAGATGCCCAGAAAGCTACTAAAGACATATTTAAACAGTTCATGTGACTACAGTGGTTCAACCTTAATATTGTGATGCGACAAGAATACTTTTGGTGCACCAAAAAAACAAAATAACAACTTTATTCAACAATATCTAGTGATGGGCCATTTCAGAACACTGCTTCATGAAGCTTCGAAGCTTTACAAATCTTTTGATTCGAATCAGTGGTTCGGAGCACGTATCAAACTGCCGTTTCGAAATGTCAATGGTTCACGTGACTTTGGCAGTTCCAAACCACTGATTTGAAACAAAAGATTTGTAAAGCTTCGAAGCTTCATGAAGCAGTGTTTTGAAATCGTCCATCACTAGATATTGTTGAATAAAGTCGTTATTTTGTTTTTCTGGCACACAAAAAGTATTCTCATCGCTTCATAACATTAAGGTTGAACCACTGCAGTCACATGAACTGTTTTAAATATGTCTTTAGTAGCTTTCTGGGCATCTGAAAGTGTAAATCTTGCTGTCAATGGAGGCCTCACTGAGTCATCAGATTTTATTAAAAATATCTTTATTTGTGTTTATTTGAAGGTCTTACGGGTGTGGAACGACATGAGGGTGAGTAATTAATGACAAAAAATGTAATATTTGGGTGAACTAACCCTTTAAGGGGGTAAACAAGGTACAAAAGTGTGCCATTTGAAAAGTACCGCCGCAATGATAACTTTTGTACCTTTTATTCTGAGAATGCATATATAATAACAGTCTACTGTATGTTCTCTTTGAGATAGCAAAGTAAACGAGGAAAACACGAGGAAATCATATTAAATTATGTTTTTTGGAAATGTAAAAATATAGAAAGTTTTCTGTGACGTGCAAATTGTACAGTACAAAAATCATTGTTTATGGAAAGTCCCCATAAAACATGGAAACCCAACGTGTGTGTGTGTGTGTGTGTGTGTGTGTGTGTGTGTGTGTGAGTCAGCCAGCAAAAACCAATAAGACCGAAAATCTCTTATTGGCACTCTCTTTGGGATAATTCCCATTTTTTCTCCAGTGTTTGATTGTTCTTCACTCGTGGTAATTAATCCCTCAGATCCGCTGGCTGTCCGCAGCCTCTAAAGGTTTATTCTTCAGTACAAACAACAATTAACAATATTATTGCAGGCATGTAGCATTTTCTGTTTTCTTAGTGGAGAAAACAGAGACTTTTGAGACTTTTGGCATAAAATCCGGTCCAGTTTTCTGTTTAATCTGTCCGTCCAAACTGAGGATGATGCTGCTTGGCACTTTGAGTGACCTCTGCTTAACCACACATTATATTTGCATATGGTTTCACTCAACCATCTTAATATCCCACTGGACTTGACTATACAATTTTCTGCTAATTGCCCCGAGGCCAGGTGAGAGATGTGCTCATCAAATCATTAATTCCAGCTCCAGCATTGCAGTAATTCAATTTCTCAGAGTCTTAAATAATAAGTCATCTTAAAGGAAACATGAAACGACATTTGCAACGCATTTAAAGCAATGTTTCGCCATGTGACATATTTCAGAGCAAAGCGAAATAATTTAGCATGGGAATTGATTGGGATTTGATTGGATTGTGAAAAGTTGGGCTTTGATATTATTGGTTAATATTGTTTTTCCCACCCCTGCAGCCTTGATTACATCAGCGGGAAAGTTATTTCAGGATGGAGAATGTTATTGCACTTTGGTGAAAATATGAAAAAAGTTTTTTTCCTTTGGAATAAATTGAGAGCAACAAGAGCAGGGATATTATGTAAGAAAGTAAATAAGGTTGATTTTTTATTTCACATGAAAAAGCAGTAGTACACCAATGAAATTGCAAAAAAAATAAAGCTGTTTTCAGAAAGGTTTCAATTAGTCTGCCATTGATTGAGGTAATGTTATATCAAAACTCAAGCAATCAGATTGTGGTTCTCTTTGGTGCCCCGTGTGGTGCATTTTGCAAGCACAAAAATCACCTGAATTTAAATCAATCTCAGTCAAAATTTTCATGTTGACTTTAATATGTTTGTTAATTTGCTTGTTTGTAATTTCATCAAGTGCACCAGGATCTGTCCAGCTGCCACAGTTTAGCTGCTCCACAAATGCTCATGGTACTTCTGTGAAAAATGATATTTTAAAATCGTTGAGGCTCATTGATCTTTTCCAAGTTCAATTCCAATTTCAGAGAGCTTCACATCCTAAAGGCAGGACTGGCCGTGTTAGTAAGACAATGAGTTTTTATGAAATAGGAAGAAGTGACTCATTCTTTATGTCTTGTTGTGTAAACCAGAGTAGAGTAGGCGAACGGTGTAAAGTGGGCACGACTCCTGGGAAATAGTATTGTCAAGCCAGCTAGGAATAAAATACAGTGGACAAAAATAGTATTTGGAATTTTTTTGGCCACACTTAAAAATTTTAGAATTTTTGCATTAGATAATATGTAACCAAACAGTATTTGCAAACAAGTTATTCTGAACTAACTTCAATTTTTTGACATTTTTTGAATAATATAGCCATTAATTTATCTTGCAACCCTAACAAGCTCTCTTGTGAACGGTTGGGGATAAAGTGTGTATAAAAAGTATATTTTCTGAAAAGAAATAAAAAAACATTTCTTTTTCACTAGTCTTATTATAAATTATTATTTTTATTTTATTATTTTATTTTATTCAAACTGCTTAAA
>RJVU01041021.1:332136-343191 GCA_003731715.1 Anabarilius grahami
TTATAATAATACTTCTCTCTTCTCATACAGGTTGACAGGATTCCAGGTGCCGGCTCCTGTCACAAGTACCGGATCCATTTTTTCCTTGCGTCTTACCAGCGACTTTGCTGTAAGCGCCCATGGATTTAAAATATATTATGAAGGTAAGGAACATAACAAAACCTTTAATTTTCTCTGCTTTTTATCATGGCTTTTGAGTTTGGAGATGCAAATTGCACACTGTAGCGGTCAAGTGTAGTGTTTGACAGCAGGCAGTGGGCGTAAAGCTAGAAGAGTGAAAAGCAATATATTCATTCCTTAATACTCTATTAATAACTATTATTATAGGGAATGAATCCTTTTTGCTTTTGGTGATGTTTTTTTCTGTCAGGTCCAGTGTAGTTTACGCTGTCTCTTCCTTCACAAAGCTTTGTCTGAAAGTTTATATTCATATGGCGGTTAGATTGATATTTGAAGGTTATATCTGCCTGATGTAATTTGAGTACTTGTTTTGAAGTTGGCATATTATTGGCCTTGAGTAGTTTCAATTCTCTGGACTGTTTGAAGAGTGTGGGTTGCTAGGATTGCAAATTCATTGTTCAGGTTGTTAATTTACTAAGGCATTTTGGGTGGTTCTGGATGATTGCTGATTCATTGTTGTGGGTGTTGAGTTGCTAGGTAATTGTTGTTTTTTTGTAGTGTGTTCTGGGGGATTGTTAGTTTCAAGTTAAGGGTGGTTCTGGGTGGATGGAGACAGATAGTTGGATGGACCGGTCGTCAAACAGATGGGTGTTAAAATCATCTTATATGTTGCTCAAAGTCCAATCAGTTAGAAAGGTGAAAGAAACCTAAGTCAGAACATCCTGTGCCGTGTAGTTTTGTGTTCTGAAAGCTTGAATGTGTCTCCATTGTGCATCAGACTATTCAGGCTTTATTTCAAAAAGCAAAGGAAAATCAGACTTTCCATTATACATACCCTATAAAATACTGTCTTTCTCTGGTCAGCCTGGTTTTGGATCACTTAATTAACCCAAAAGGGAATGTTTAAAATCTGAGCAGATGTTGTGCTGTGCCATCAAATTTATTTCAGGCTCTGGCCATGATTGGTTGGGTTTGCAAGCGTCTGGGTCATCTTCACCCTCAGTGACTGTCATTTCGCAACCAGTCGCCATCTTCCATCACTCTCTCCACCTGTTATCCTCCTGACCTGACCACAGCATGCCACCCCATCTGCTCCATCTTTACAGTCTGAATTATTCAGTCCCATTGACCAGCCTGGGCTTTGGCTCACGCTTTTGTGTTTAATGTGTTTCTGAATTTTATGGGTTTTGGAATATTAATCCTGCAGGTTATTGCACTCCAGAGGGCCTGGGATTCCCAGTGAATTCACAATTACTTTATCTCATTGTCATTCATTCCAATAGATTGATGTACGTAATTGAGGAGCTTGAGGCTCTTATAACGTCTGGTTTAGAGCATTTTCATGAAGACACAGGCTTTGCTAGGTGGTTGCAATGCTATTTTGGAACCGCCAAGTCTCTTACCTGTAAAATCTGTTTGGATTTGGCATGGTTTGTAGGGTGTTCTAGGTAGTTAATAGGGTATTTATGATGGTTTCTAGGTGTTTGCCCCCTAGTCTCTTTGATATTCTTGGGGATCTAAAGGTCCCAACATGGGTTAATGAGTGAAAAGAGCCCATAATGGTCACTATGATGTTTTGGCGTGGTTTGTAGGGTATTCTAGTTAAAAGGGTATTTATGATGGTTTCTAGGTGTTTGCCCCCAAGTCTATTTGATATTCTTATGGATCTAAAGGTTCCAACATGGGTTAATGAGTGAAAAGAGCCCATAATGGTCACTATGATGTTTTGGCGTGGTTTGTAGGGTGTTCTAGATAGTTAATAGGGTATTTATGATGGTTTCTAGGTGTTTGTCCCCAAGTCTCTTTGATATTCTTGGGGATCTAAAGGTCCCAACATGGGTTAATGAGTGAAAAGAGTCCATATATGATTTACATTTACATTTTACATTTATGCATTTGGCAGACGCTTTTATCCAAAGCGACTTACATTGCATTATACTATTTGTATTGGAGTATGTGCAATCCCTGGGATCGAACCCATGACCTTGGCATTGCTAGTGCCATGCTCTAACCACTGAGCTACAGGAAAGCTGTGATGTTTTGGCATGGTTTGTAGGGAGTTCTAGATAGTTAATAGGGTGTTTTGCATGGTTTCTAGGTGTTTGCCCCAAGTCTCTTTGGATCTATAGGTCCCAACATGGGTTAATGAGTGAAAAGAGTCCATCTATTATGTTTTGGCGTGGTTTGTAGGGTGCTCTAGGTAGTTGCTAGGTGGTTGCTATGGTATTTTGGATGGTTTCTAGATGTTTGCCTTAAAATCTCTTTGATATTCATGGGGATCTATAGTCAATCTATGTTCAAGTCTTTAGAAAAGCAAAAGCACACCTCATCTCGACTATAATTTCAGGTATAATTTGTGTCCGTAGCACAAACGGTGAGGGCTTAAGAGTTATGAGTCCTAGCAAGCAGCAATAACAAGGGTTTGGTTCGTGTCCAATGGTTTTAATGTGCTGGTGATTCAACATTTATGAGAGAGAGATGGACACACACAGGGGAAAAGAAATCTCATTTTGGTTCCTGTCAGTTTTCTGTCACGTCGAAACAACCGAAACCAAGTTTGACAGTCAGTGCGTGCGCTTTGATTAATGTGTCTATCGCCATCCGGTACGAGTCAGCTTCTGAGTGTAGAGTTAGATGCGAAACCTCAACCTTTCTGTCTGCCCTTCGATTGAATGCCAATGACTCTGGAAATACCATGTGCCATGATCAACATGCTAATGCTCGGCCATCACAACGTGCATTAACAGTCCTCCCTGCAAAGCGTCTGTCATCTAAATGCTAGGACAGGCCAAAACATTGATTCAGAAACATTTGCCGGGATGCCCAAAGAGCGCTCGTTTATGGAAATGAGAGCCAAATGAAAACACAGCAGAAATGGCAGCACTCTTTGTCTTTTTTGTGCAACCTTTGAAATGTGCTGCTCGTGGCCTATTGCATCATAATGTCTTTGAAATGCATTATTCTCTTTTGGCGACCCATGAAATCTGCGTGTCACAGGGTTCCTGGTGGCCCCGTCCCTGTGGATTCTGTGAGGGTTTTTGGTGGTGTTTGCTGATTTCTTGTATGCAAAAACAGCTCAATAATTCGGAATGTGCTCAGAATCGTGACAGGCTCCCAGGGAAAGATTGCTGTGTGCTGAAGTGTGCTCAGCGTCACAATATAGACGCTCTGACAGACCTACATCATCTTCAAGGGCAGCACAGTCATTAGATGTATAGAGGGATGAACGGCTCATCTCCTAGGATCATTCCGTGGTAATTACCTCAGCAGTTTGCCCACTATAATCTCAGCACTCAGTCCTGACATATGAATGTACACAATTATACCTGAAAATAGATTTTTAAGGTCAACTGTGTAAATTCTGCTGTATTAGGAGCAAAGTATTGCAAAAATAATAATTGATTTCAAACACTTCAGTCTCCCTGTCCTTCACTGGTCTGTCAAACAGATAGTTCCACCCCAAACTCACGGGATTGGTTTTGGATGCTCAAAAAAAGATTAATATAATTTCTGAAACTTTTGTATGTGTAAAGATATTTATATCTATAAATCTATTGTTTGTCTTGTGCATTTACTTCTTCCAAAACTTGGAAAAATTCTTTGAGTTTGAAATATATTTATAATATCTGAAATATAAATATAATATTTATAAAATGAAATATAATGTCATAATATGAAATATAATGTCAATATCTGGCCTGTCATTACTTTTTATTTGTTTAACTTAACTTTTATTTATTTATTTTTCATCCTAAAATTTCACATTTTACTTGGAAATTAAATTACAGATGATGAAATGTTTCATCTTGACTTATGAATTGACTATGAATTTAAAATTATATGATTGAGATAAATTTGATCAATAATCATTTATAAAATCAAGTCAGTATTTTTTTATTTGGACATTAGTGTCTGTGTGTGTGTGTGTATATATATATATATATGTGTGTGTGTGTGTGTATACATACTCAATCATTTCAGGGTTAAAAAAGGTTTTACTTTGCTAAATTTCTCTAAATTTCTAAGCATGCTTATTGTTGTATTAAATGGTTACTATGGTTACCACGTTTTTTTAAAGGCTTCAAGTTTGAGGGAAGACCAGACATAATGGCGGTTCTATTTTCTCTTAAATGATTTGAGATAAAAGTGTCCTTATAGTGTTTCTGCTGGTCTTTTCACAGGCACTTTGGGAGCTATTATGAACATCTCCAGTAAGCGCAAGTGGGATCAAAATAGCAGCCATTTCTCATAACGAGAGAGCTGGGGTCAGTGGTGAGGGGCTTCATTGTTCAGTGACATCTTTCTGAGCTGTTTCTGATTGAAAGGAATATCACAGCATCAATAAAGGTTAAGCTGTTATTGGCAACATCTGTGACATGCTGCCAATTACCACTGACAATAATTTCGACTCATCCATTCATTCGTGAAAACAAACAACTGTGTTTACCGCAATGCACTTAATGTAGAATCATGCAGATCTTATTATTTTTTAAAGCACTTATTTGATATAAAATTTAGTATTGTTTGTATTTATAAAGTCATCTTAAATGCCTTTTAGCAGTTGGACTACTTGTCATGTTAACACGTATAATGACTAATTACTGTGGCTATATTTTAAAAGAGTGCGTATTTTGATGCAATATCTTTTGCTTCATAGACTTCCTTTGCAAGCGCATTACTGTACACATGCATTTGTTTGTTTCTCAAACTGAGGCACAAGTCAAATTATTTTCTGTGCAAATCTACAGGATTCTGTCCATAGAGCTGAAGTTGTATTGATCCTGCAACATTACTGGAACAGACAGGCCAGCGCTTCCACAGTCCTGTACCTGTCAATGCAGATCACCCAACAACATTCATTATGACAGAGAGGTGTCTAGTGGTGGAGGCTGTGAGTGGTTATGACAGGCCACAAACTATGCTTATGTCATGTTTATGCTTGTATTTATTGTAGAAGCTGTCATGTTAAGTGATGGCAGGTAAAACAGCATGCTCTCCTGCTGTGCTTCATAAAGCGGATGGTTGTTGCAAAGGCCACCGCGGTGGATGTGAAGGTAAACACCGGAAGATTGAGCAAACCGAATCTCAGCGGCTTCTTAGATAGATGTCTGTGGAGTGACACTTGTGCCCATGTGTGGTGTTTTTCAGAATGAAACAGTGTTCACAATCCATTCTTCGTCCATAATGTGCCATTTCTGAGTGAAACGGTATATTCAGTGATATCAAATGTAGGGAAAGACTTGGTTTTGTTCATCTTATCACAATAAGACCAGGAATAGGTATTAAGAAAGTGAATAACATCCTTTTGATTTGATTATGATTTAACATGTGGATGTTTTATTTCAGTGGTGCATGGCAGGTCTTTCTGATGGGTCATGGACAGCAAAATAGGCTTATTATTATGGGAAAGCATTTAGCATTTCATTTGTTGTGCATCCAGTCAATCTCTACTATGGTATTCTGGCGCAAATTCATTGTCACTAGGGAGAAGCCAGCCAAATTAGACTGATGCCAACATGAACAGGTTGCTTGACATCCTCTCATCCTACGCAAAGTGAAAGAAAACATGACCCAGACTAAATTAAATCTGAATATAGAGCATGCAACCATCGAGAGCCACTCATGTTAGTCATGTATACTGATGGGCCTATAGGATAGATGGATGGATGGATGGATGGATGGATGGATGGATGGATGGATGGATGGAACAATAGATAGAATGATGGCTGGATGGCTGGATGGATAGATGGAGAGATTGATGGAGAAAATGGATGGATAGATGGATGGAACAATAGATAGAATGATGGCTGGATGGATAGATGGAGAGATGGATGGAGAAAATGGATGGATGGAAGGATGGATGGATGGATGGAACAATAGATAGAATGATGGCTGGATGGATGGATAGATGGAGAAAATGGATGGATGGATGGAACAATAGATAGAATGATGGCTGGCTGGATGGATAGATGGAGAGATGAATGGAGAAGATGGATGGATGGATGGATGGAAGCATGGATGGAGAGGTAGATGGATGATTGATGGTTGAAAGGATGCATATATAGATCAATAGATAGAATGATGAATGGATGGATGATAGAATGATAGATGGAGACAGAATGATAGATGATATAACAAAAAATAGAACAGTAGATGGATAGATAGCATGATGGATGAGTGGATGGAATGGTAGATGGATAGATAGAACAAGAGATGGATGGATGGAGAGATAAATGGATGAATGGATTGATTGATGGTTGAATGGATGGATATATAGAACAATAGATAGAATCATGGATAGATAGAATGATGGATGGATGAATGGATGGAATGGTAGATGGATAGATAGAACGATAGATGGATTAATGGATGTATAGATGGATAGATGAAGAGATGGATGAATGGATTGATTGATGGTTGAATGGATGGATATATAGAACAATTGATGATAGAATGATAGATGGAGTGATAGAATAATAGATGGAGAGAGAATGATAGATGGATATAACGATAGATAGAACAGTAGATGGATAGAACGGTATGTGGATAGATAGCATGATGGATGGATGGATGGATAGAATGATGGATGGAAGGATGGATAGATGGATGGATGGATTGATGTATTGATTGATGGATAGATGGAACAATAGATAGAATGATAGATGGATAGAATGGTTGATAGAATGGTAGATGGATAGAACAATAGATGATAGAATGATGGATTATGAATTTTTGGAATGATAGATGGAGAGATAGATGATAAATAGAATAATGGATGAATAGAACATAAGAACAATAGATGGATAGATAGGATGAAAGATAGAATGATGGAGGGATGATTGTACAGTTCAGTTTTGATCACACACAGCTCTAGTTCTGAATCTCCTCTTGATGTCCGGAGAGTAAATCCGCCTTCTGAAATCGAACCAGTGCAGAAGCTGCAGTATTTGACATCAATGGACTTTATTTCCACAAATCACAACTCCTGAGCAGCAATTACAAGGAAAGGCCTCCTTCTAAAAGTCATTTCCAGCTCCAAATGTTTCGCTCCACCAGTGTCCTTCCCGTCAGTCCCGATCAAACGACGCCTCTGTCACGTCTCTGTTTGTGTTTGAGTTTTTCCAGCCTGCTGAGGGACCGGGTTTGTAATTGCTTCTTTAGAACAGGGGGAAAAAAATAAACAATCGTCTCTCGAAGGAAATACTTCAGCACAGTTTCTGTACTAAGACTGATTCATTTCCACTCCGGGCCATTTATTTGACTGCCATAATATAGCGTCCAACCTGTCGTAATGAACCTCCATTACCCCAAATCACAGGCGTGAAGCTCAGTGGGACTATACATGAGCCGAGATGAGCCGACAGATGCGCCGTGTTCCTATGCAGAGAGTCACACAGAACAGATTGAGTGAGAGATGAGCATTTGATCAACTTCAAGTGTTATCGTTTAAGAAGCAGATCGCAAACCGAATCGGGAGCTGAGTTTGTGCGCTCTGTTGTTAAAGGTATATTAAGGAAAGTAGGCTCTGTCTCATTGAGTGACATGAAGATAATGGTCCAGCTGGTGTGAAGTGACGGAGGGCTTTGAGACGCTTTAAGTCTAAGACTTTAGACCACAAATTGAGATGAAATTAATGGTTCGTTGACTGTGTACCAGGGGGCAAATGCACTACCATATCATTCTAGCTGCCTTAAGTTGTAATTTTGCACGTCTGCTGGTTTTCGAGGGTCACTCGTTTATTCTTATATAATTCTAATGCAAAAGCACATTAGCGAAATGCATTAAAGTGCATCTAATGTACAAATGGATCCTTTTAAAAGACGTTCATTGTGTTCTTCACATGCTGTGCCGATGCTATTATATGCATTTTCTCTCTGGATGACATTGATTTATGGTACAATTTCCCTTAATGTCACCAAACTTTCGTTTCTGATGCTGACAGAAATCTGAATACAGCAGGTTAGGGTTCATGTCATGTGATAGTGATTTTTATAAGGTGTTTGTGTGGATGTATCAGTGTTTGCACCACAAAAAGAGACTGTTCTGTAGTATTTGATGCTGTATTTTGTTCTATTATATTCTGTCAATCATTTTTCATAGATCAAAAGTGACATTATAGACATTAGAAATGTTACAAAATATTTCTATTTCAAATAAATGATTTCTTTGGATCTTTTCTACACGGTTTCTTCAAAAATATGAACTGTTTTCAACATTGATATTAATCATAAATGTTTCTTGAGCATCAAATCATCATATTAGAATGATTTCTGAAGGATCATGTGACACTGAAGACTGGAGTAATGATGCTGAAAATTCAGCTTTGATCACAGGAATAAATTACACTTTACTATATATTCACATAGAAAACAGCTGATTTAAATTGTAATAATATTTTGTGATTTTTACTGTATTTTTGATCAAATAAATTCAGCTTTGATCACAGGAATAAATTACTGTTTACTATATATTCACATAGAAAACAGCTATTTTAAATTGTAATAATATTTCACAATTTTTACTGCATTTTTGATCAAATATATTAAACTTGTACTGTAATTTTATTTTAGTATGCAGTATACTGTATATATTGATGTAGCAGGCGGTATGCAGTGACTATTCTAGTAATAAACTTTCAAAAATGGCAGAATTCCACATAAACTGTTCTGCCGGACATTATGCAGAATTTATAGTTACTAGTTTATAATCATAACTGATATATTTTAATCAGCTGATCGTCAGCAGTATCAGTGTGAAACGGGCGGCGCAGAGTGTCTGAGGATTGAAATGGAACTTTCTGACAGTGGCAGGTGCTCAGAGCGGATGTGTGCTGGTTTAAATCAAAGATAAGCGAGCTTAACATATCATATATCCAGACATGTGTCCCGCAGGATTAGAAATGTGTCAAAGCAGGAATATTAGTCAAACGTCAGATGGCTGAGAGATAAATAAGGACAGCCGACTGCATTCATATCTGTAATCATATCTGATTATCTGGCCTTTTTGTTTCTTGTACAAATACATTTTTAAATTGTCATACATTTTTGATGAAATTATTTTGCAGGTTGTAACCAATAGATATCAGTCAACTGGTCTTGAGTTTCGCATCTTCTCTTCATCTCTCCTCAGAACTACAAAGCAGTTCTTGTGGGAATCCAGGAGTTCCTGCCAAAGGAATCCTGAATGGAACAAGCTTCAATGTGGGAGACAGAATCCGGTACCACTGTGTGTCTGGATACACCCTGGATGGCCACGCACAGCTGACCTGTGTCACCAGCACGTCTAATGTAGCCGTGTGGGATTTTCCTATTCCCATCTGCAGAGGTAAGAACGCTTGGGGAACGGCGCTGAGAAACTCCTTTTCATTTTCTGGACACTTGATTTTTCGAGGCTGAGCTCTTATTAAAAGCGTTGCAGGGCAGTAATGCATTTAGACATGCTTAAAACGTCTGAATGTCATTGAATTAGATTATTAAATATCAAAGCAATTGGTTTCTGGAAACAAATGATGCACAAGCTCTTCTCAGAACTAGATGTTTTGTAATGACATTTATCCAACAAGGGCGGAGCGTTTGTAACTTAAAACAATATTGATATTTTTCAGCCTTTTTATGATGCTCAATATATATTTTGATAATTCTGTATATGCTCTGAAATTGTTTTTTTTTGTTTTATTTTCAATCAGGACCCATAATTAAAAAAAAAGACATTTTCTCAAGTAGATTCAAAATGCAGTAGCATTATATGTTTTTGTCTAAATGAATACAAGGAAGATTTATTAAACAATTTTTAATAAAACATTTTAATAAAATAAATAAATATTTTTTTTGTGTGTGTGTGTGTGTGGATTAAGATAACAATACCTTATAGCAAACTAATTAAATAAATAATGATCAATAATCATATTATTATTATTAACAACAACAACTATTATTATTATTATAAATAAATAAATGAATGCATACATACATACATGCATACATACTTGCATACATACATACATAAATACATACATACATACAGTACATGCATGCATATATACACGCATACATGCACACATACATGCATACATACATAAATACATACATACATACATGCATACATACACGCAAACATGCACACATGCATACATGCATAAATACATGCATACATGCATACATGCATACATTTACATTTACATTTATGCATTTGGCAGACGCTTTTATCCAAAGCGACTTACATTGCATTATACTATACATTTGTATCGGAGTATGTGCAATCCCTGGGATCGAACCCATGACCTTGGCATTGCTAGTGCCATGCTCTAACCACTGAGCTACAGGAAAGTGCATATATGCACACATACATACATACATGGATACATACATACTTGCATACATACATACATAAATACATACATACATATAGACATACACACATACATACATACATACATACATGCATGCATACATGCATACATGCATACATGCATACATACATACATGCATACATACACGCATACATGCACACATACATAAATACATGCATACATGCATACATGCATACATGCATAAATACATGCATACATGCATACATACATACATGCATACACACATACATACATAAATACATGCATACATGCATACATGCACACACACATACATACATACTTGCATACATACATGCATACATACATACACACATACATAGATACATACATGCATATATACATACATACTTGCATGCGGACATTCACACATACATGCATACATACATACTTGCATACATACATTTACATTTACATTTACATTTATGCATTTGGCAGACGCTTTTATCCAAAGCGACTTACATTGCATTATCCTATACATTTGTATCCGAGTATATGCAATCCCTGGGATCGAACCCATGACCTTGGCATTGCTAGTGCCATGCTCTAACCACTGAGCTACAGGAAAG
>RJVU01041021.1:343209-361780 GCA_003731715.1 Anabarilius grahami
AAAAAAAAAAAAAATCACTGAATCAGAGTTTTGAAACAATTCTTTAAAACAGCTTGGACTGATTCACAGAAATGAATCAAACTTCCCATGTTTCAAATCAGAGACATCTCTTTCTTAAACTAATACCAAAAGCATCAGAAATATATTGTGAATATTGGACATTTCAGCCAGTCCTTTAACCATCTGGTGTTTTGGTGATTTAGTGGATGTATGAAGTCTGTTGTCATCAAGTTCACACATCAGAGTTCATCACGTTAACTATGAACACGTTCCACTGCAGTGTGACAACCACAAAGTGTCCAAATACTGCATTTCTTTATCATATAAAACCTGAAATACTTATTTTGAAGTGTTTTGCTTGTGCTGTCTTTCTTTAAAATGCCACATGCTGTGATATTTTGTTTTCTAATGCAATGGCTTTCAGACATTAAGTAAGTATGGTTTAAGTGTCCAAACACTTTTTGGGTCACAGACTCTTTTATAAGCTGCATTGTTTGCTCAAAAGTGAATCCAGCTACTTTGCTGTAAGCCCAGAATACTCTGGCTTTGGCTTTGATATATGCAGCTTTCATATTATTCTGTTTTGTTGAATTTCAAATGAACGCTGTTTTTAACTTGTATTGTGCTTAAAATTCTCTCGGCTTCTCATTTGTCTTTCTGGGATTGCTTTAGATATGCTGATTTATGAAATGTTCTGCAGTGCCTGCTGTAAATTCCTGCAGTTCTTTTGCATTAGTGTTCTTTTGCGTGGCACAATCAAACGTGAGTCGCCCCAGTGGGGAATGCCTCCGAAATACAGTTAATAATTTAGGTGTTGCTTTAATTATCAGCGTGAGAATCTTTGATGTGCACTCAGGTATTGTGGGTAGCATTTTACATTTTAGAATATGACGCGTGATTGAACTGAATAAAGATAGAATATGCTGTGTCCCCAGGATATGTGAAAAATGAGTGCTGCTATATCATTTGTGCTTGATATAAGATGAACATCGCTCAAAACTTATCGATGAAAGGTACTTTTTGTGTAGAAAAGGCCTCATTAAGAAGCATTTAAACCAGCAAACATGTTTGATGTATTATAGCCTCTCATCTTCTTATTAGTTTTGCTTCAGTAGCTTCTAGCTGGTTGAATGAAGACAGAAACAGTGTTTGTGACTCACCATTTTGGTTATGAAATTTAATTTTAATTGGGTTGAAGTCTGCATCGTCAAACTGGTTCAACTCTTTGATTTGAGTAAACTCAGAAGTTGCTAACACAGATAACAGTATATTTACTTCCTGGAGGACTGATTGAGTTTTTGGCTGGTTGTTTAAATCCAAACAGCGACTTATATATGCCCCTATATACAAGTGATGCAGAATACTATGCACTTGTATGTCAGCTTCTACCTGGAGTGCTATTTCAGCCCACATCTCCCTAAGAGATTCCTGAATTCCTTCGAGAATGATGCATAATGTTCTTTCAGCAACTTTTTGTTGAACTTGATTACTCATAAGCACTAAGAATGTTGCAATAATGGAAATATGATCCTCTAGATGACCAGCTGTTGCAAAAAGTTTTCTAGTTCTACAAAGTTTTGGAAAATTTCAGGGAATCTTTAAAGTCTTGGATTTAGAAGGCTATTGCTCTGATAACAAGGATAGAACTAGCTGTACATTATTCATTAAGTACTGTCAAATTTGCACTTTTATTCCATATATTCAGAGTTTCGTATCCATCCATCCATCCATCCATCCATCCTTCTAACTGTCTGTCTGTCTGTCTTTCGATCCATATATCCTTTCATCCATCCATCCATCCATCCATCCTTCTAACTGTCTGTCTGTCTGTCTGTCTTTCGATCCATATATCCTTTCATCCATCCATCCATCCATCCATCCATCTGTCTGTTTGTCTGTCTGTCAATCCATCCATCCATCCTTCTAACTGTCTGTTTGTCTGTCTGCCTATCCATCCATCCATCCATCCATCCATCCATCCATCCTTCTAACTGTTTTTTCTGTCCATCCATCCATCCATCCATCCATCCATCCATCTGTCTGTCAGTCTGTCTGTCAATCCATCCATCCATCCATCCATCCTTCTAACTGTCTGTCTGTCTGTCTGTCTTTCGATCCATATATCCTTTCATCCATCCATCCATCCATCCATCCATCTGTCTGTTTGTCTGTCTGTCATTCCATCCATCCATCCATCCATCCATCCATCCATCCGTCCGTCTGTCTGTCTGTCTGTCTGTCAGTCCGTCCATCCATCCATCCATCCATCTGTCTGTTTGTCTGTCTGTCTGTCTGTCTGTCAATCCATCCGTCCATCCATCCATCCATCCATCTGTCTGTCTGTCTGTCAATCCATCCATCCATCCGTCCGTCCGTCCGTCTGTCCGTCTGTCTGTCTGTCTGTCTGTCTGTCAATCCATCCATCCATCCATCCATCCATCCATCCATCCATCCATCCATCCATCCATCCATCCATCTGTCTGTTTGTCTGTCTGTCAATCCATCCATCCATCCTTCTAACTGTCTGTTTGTCTGTCTGCCGTTCCATCCATCCATCTATCCATCCTTCTTTCTTTTTTTTCTGTCTATCCATCCATCCATCCATCCATCCATCCATCCATCCATCCATCCATCCTTCTAACTGTTTTTTCTGTCCATCCATCCATCCATCCATCCATCCATCCATCCGTCTGTCTGTCTGTCAGTCTGTCTGTCAATCCATCCATCCATCCTTCTAACTGTCTGTCTGTCTGCCGTTTCATCCATCCATCCATCCATCCATCTGTCTGTTTGTCTGTCTGTCTGTCTGTTTGTCTGTCTGTCATTCCATCCATCCATCCATCCGTCCGTCTGTCTGTCTGTCTGTCTGTCAGTCCATCCATCCATCCATCCGTCCGTCTGTCTGTCTGTCTGTCTGTCTGTCAATCCATCCGTCCATCCATCCATCCATCGATCCATCTGTCTGTCTGTCTGTCAATCCATCCATCCATCTGTCTGTTTGTCTGTCTGTCTGTCAATCCATCCATCCATCCTTCTAACTGTCTGTTTGTCTGTCTGCCGTTCCATCCATCCATCCATCCATCCTTCTGACTGTTTTTTCTGTCCATCCATCCATCCATCCATCCATCCATCCATCCATCCATCCATCCATCCTTCTAACTGTTTTTTCTGTCCATCCATCCATCCATCCATCCATCCATCCATCCATCTAAATGTCTGTTTGTCTGTCTGTCATTCCATCCATCCATCCATCCGTTTGTCTGTCATTCCATCCATCCATCCATCCATCCATCCATCCATCCATCCATCCATCTAACTGTCGGTTTGTCTGTCTGTCATTCCATCCATCCATCCATCCGTCTCTGTCATTCCATCCATTCATCTGTTTGTTTGTCTCTGTCATTCCATCCATCCATCCATCTGTCTGTTTGTCTCCATCCATCCATCCATCCATCTAACTGTCTATTTGTCTGTTTGTCTCCATCCATCCATCCATCCATCCATCCATCCATCCATCCATCTAACTGTCTATTTGTCTGTCTGTCATTCCATCCATCCATCCATCCATCTAACTGTCTATTATGATATGGCTGCTGGTGATATGGTGAAATGGCCAGCAGCCATATCACCCTGTATCTCAAGACTGGTTGCCCACTGAAGCTAAGCAGGGCTGAGCCTGGTTAGTACCTGGATGGGAGACCTCCTGGGAAAACTAGGTTGCTGCTGGAAGAGGTGTTAGTGAGGCCAGCAGGGGGTGCTCACCCTGTGGTCTGTGTGGGTCCTAACGCCCCAGTATAGTGATGGGGACACTATACTGTCAAAAAGCACCGTCCTTCGGATGAGACGTTAAACCGAGGTCCTGACTCTCTGTGGTCGTTAAAAATCCCAGGATGTCCTTCGAAAAGAGTAGGGGTGTAACCCCGACATCCTGGCCAGATTTGCCCATTGGCCTCTGTCCATCATGGCCTTCTAATCATCCCCATACACTGATTGGCTTCATCACTCTGTCTCCTCTCCACCAATAAGCTTGTGTGTGGTGGGCATTCTGGTGCAATATGGCTGCCGTCGCATCATCCAGGTGGATGCTGCACATTGGTGGTGGTTGAGGAGATTCCCCCTTCAATATGTAAAGTGCTTTGAGTGCCCAGAAAAGCGCTATATAAATGTAAGGAATTATTATTATTTGTCTGTCTGTCATTCCATTCATCCATCCCCAAAACCAGCAAAAAAACAGGATGGAAGACCAACTAACCACTCATATGCTGGTTTAATCTGCTATTTTCAGCCGAATAGTAGCACTGTGTTGCACTGCTAGCATGATTAGAATTCTAGCTTCATCATGAGTGTCTTTTCAGAGGTTTAATTAATGTTACATCAAATATAACACATGAAAATTGGTTGGACGTTTATGTGATTCCGGATGATTCACAAGAGAGAATAACTAGTGCCAGCCCTGTCTTTCCGTCTCATTCAGTGAAACGAAAGACTCGTGGCCTTGTGCTACAGCCAAATCACTCAAACCAGGGATGAATCTGTATTACACGTTTTCTGACCCCGGGCTTTTTAGCACATGCTTTTTCATCTTCAGGCAAGGGAAATTGATCTTCTTTGATGAGGATATCTGAGCCTGGAAGCTTGCCCCTTCTAGCCGCCCCCTGTGGATGTCATTAAAGCCAACTATATTGCTGGTAAATGCAAAGCACAGGGAGAAATGGCGATTAAATGCGGCCGTAGATGGCTGCTTTGTGTTTATGCCAGCTGAGAGGAAGACCTGTGACAAATGCAGTTCTGGGGCAGTCGTGGCCTAATGGATAGAGAGTCGGACTTGTAACCCAAAGGTCATGGGTTCGAGTCTCAGGTCCGGCAGGGATTGTCGGTGAGGNTGAAACGAAAGACTCGTGGCCTTGTGCTACAGCCAAATCACTCAAACCAGGGATGAATCTGTATTACACGTTTTCTGACCCCGGGCTTTTTAGCACATGCTTTTTCATCTTCAGGCAAGGGAAATTGATCTTCTTTGATGAGGATATCTGAGCCTGGAAGCTTGCCCCTTCTAGCCGCCCCCTGTGGATGTCATTAAAGCCAACTATATTGCTGGTAAATGCAAAGCACAGGGAGAAATGGCGATTGAATGCGGCCGTAGATGGCTGCTTTGTGTTTATGCCAGCTGAGAGGAAGACCTGTGACAAATGCAGTTCTTGGGAAGCCAAAATGTTCCAAGAATATTAGACCTGTTGGCTGTGTGCATTTCAGAAAATCAGCGTCCAGTTTTGTAATGTTTTAAAAACATTAAAGATGCCATATTATGCCCTTTTACAAAGTCTTGATTTTGTTTTTGGGCTCTACTAGAAGAGGTTTGCATGCATTATTTTCCTCATATTCTCCATTGTTGAAGAGCTTCTCTCTTCCCAGTCTGTCAGTAACGCTCTGTTTAGTTCAGGGCCTAAAATTAACACTGTCCAAGCACCAAATGTGAGTAAAAATCTGCAATGCAATGTTGTGAGAACATGAATGTGAACAAACGTGAATGACGCTCGGGGCGGTTGACTGTCCAGTGCTGCATCATCACGAAAGTTTGAGAATTGCCAAAGTAATTATTCAAGTGCAAGAGAAAGAGAACTCGATTCGTGACTCGCTGTGTGGAAAGTTTTCTGCGCGCAAAGCAATCATCGAAGTGCGCGCCCAGAAATTTGCGTCTCCAGACAGCGCTCAAATACTGAATTGAACTATCGTCTTGTGCTTGAAAATGCCTGTATTGGCAAGTATCAATGTAAACATAGTCGGTTATGTTTGAAGTGAACATAAACAGTTGAGAAAGAAAAGGCATGTGTATCAGTATATTGGATCCGTGCATTCACTCTTAAAGTGACAGCAGCCTAATAAACCTGCTGCCGTCTGTGTCATTAATGTGAATCAAACAGCAAAAGCCAAAGAAAAATCAGTCACTGCTCTTGACTGAATAACTTTAAGGATTAATCTAAAGTTTAATTTATGCACTGTAGTCTATGCAGTGTTATTTTACATTTGAGGTACCGGAAATTTTGGCGTCATAACTTGTTTTTGCAAATGGCTGGTAAAAAAAATGTATGGCCGGTAAATTTTCTTAAGTCACTGGCCATTGGCAGGTGTGGCAAAAAGTTAGTTTTAAGCCCTGGTTTAGTTCCTGTCTCTATGAAGCCCCTCCTTCTGAAAAGCACAGTGTGCTCTGATTGGTCGGCTGGAGCAGTGTGTTGTGATTGGTGTTTGGGACGCCAACATAACCGCCAGTTTCAACTCACTACTAACTAACTCAACCAGATCACTTTAAACAGACATTCTATTAATGTTACTGGAATAACTTTGAGATAACAGAATGTTCAGAGAACTTTCCCTGGGATGAGAGAATTTTAATAGAAACATATATAAAACCAATTCTGTAGTAGATTAGCCATGGGGAAACATTGCTGCAATGCTTCTCCATCTTCCTCTCTGTTCTTCGGCCACTCTGAGAGAGGAGCGGGACCCTCAGAACGGGCAGATGGTCTTTTGATCTCATTTCCTTAGAGAAACTGCCCATTCTCTTGATGTAGAAGCTCATCCAAGAGTCCCCAGCAGCCCTCTTCGACACACTTGAATGGCAGATATCCCGAATCCAGATGGAACGAGCTAGATTGAGGGGATGAACTCTCAAAAGCGTTCAAATTCTTGCTGTGCGAGCAGTTTCTGTGGTTTGACTGGCTGCTGGACATGTTTCCTGTAACTGTCGCCTGTCCATATCAACATCTCTGCTGGAGGAGCTCTGAATGGCATGCTCTTTCTGACAGCTTAAAACCCTGCAGAACATGTCGAGATGTTTGCCTTGCTGTGACAGTATAGTGTCTTGCATGGCAAAGCGAGCTTATCTTATCTCTGCTTACCTCCTTGCTCATTTAGCAGCCAGTTCCAAAACTGAGTACATCAAACCCATTTTCACAGAGTAGCTGTTTGTCTCAGAGCAATATCCCAACCATGAATGCTGAAATCCAGCATAAAAATGTAATGTATATAGTGGAAAGAACATTATCATTTCAAAGGCTTCTGAATTCAGGACCCACGGCTGCCAGTCGCAGTGCCTGCACCCAAGTTCATGCAGAAGCAGCTCTGCTTAAAATTTCATGGAAATTTGTGAGAATAAATATATGTATGTATATGTATGTATCTATGTATATATAAAATAATATATATAACTGACAAAGTTCAAAATGTCTGTCTATGTTAAAAATAAATAAATTAATCTAAATAAAAAATACTTAAAGTTACATCTAAAGGACAGCTGGATACTCAGGACATTCATTGCTTTTATTTTTAAATTATTTTGTTTATTTTGTTTATTAAATAATTTTTTATTATTTAAATACATGCTCTATACTTGGAAACACATGTAATTTAGCCTGTTCTCAGCATGAGGTCACAATGTAAAATTGCCAAACAAAGTGTTTAAAAATGCAACAAATTCAAAAATATACATTTAAATTGAAAGGCAGAGCTCTGTAATATATTACACAATACAAAAACTAAGTCTTAAATCAAATTTTCCATAAAAAAAAAATGGCTATCAAAGTTGTGTCCTCACTTTGTGTCAACTCCATTATAATTCTGAATAAATCAGGAAATGTAATGTCCTCTTTAACTCTGAGGAGCACTTACTATTTCCTGCTCATTGTGGATCTCACAGTAGGACATATAGTCCTAGAAGTTTTAAAAAATATATTTTTTCTATTTTATACAAACAATGTTGAAGACTCTGCGGTCACAGCTTTAACATATCAACTCCGTCATCCCGGTCTAATAGTTTCTGTAAATAGCTGTGGGATGAATCTTGACATTTTTGATATGTTTATTAAGGCAGCTACAACTGAGAAAGAAAACAAAATTTTACTGTACAACATGTGGTAAAGGTGGAAAAAAATACAATTTTGTCAACTCCGTCAGACATCAACTCCGTTAGGTTTTATATCTGATGGTTGACAACTGCTCTCAAAAAGTCTAATGTGATTTAATGTTTTTTTTTTTATGTTGTTTTATGATTCTATTTACATATACTGTATATTTGGCCCCAGCTGGACCTTTCACAACTCCGTCAGTTTTTGTCAACTCCATCAGTTTTTGTCAACACCGTCAGTATTTGTTAACTCCGTCGGTTTTTGTTAACACCATCTGTATTTGTCAACTCCGTCAGTTTTTGTCAACTCCGTCAGTATTTGTCAACTCCGTCAGTTTTTGTCAACACCGTCAGTATTTGTCAACTCCGTCAGTATGTGTCAACTCCGTCAGTATTTGTCAACTCCGTCAGTATTTGTCAACTCCATCAGTCAACTCCGTCAGTATGTGTCAACTCCGTCAGTATTTGTCAACTCCGTCAGTATTTGTCAACTCCATCAGTTTTTGTGAACACCGTCAGTATTTGTCCACTCCGTCAGTATTTGTCAACTCCATCAGTTTTTGTCAACACCATCAGTATTTGTCAACTCCATCAGTTTTTGTCAACACCGTCAGTATTTGTCAACTCCGTCAGTATTTGTCATCTCCATCAGTTTTTGTCAACACCGTCAGTATTTGTCCACTCCGTCAGTATTTGTCAACTCCATCAGTTTTTGTTAACACCATCTGTATTTGTCAACTCCGTCAGTTTTTGTCAACTCCGTCAGTATTTGTCAACTCCGTCAGTATGTGTCAACTCCGTCAGTATTTGTCAACTCCGTCAGTTTTTGTCAACACCGTTAGTATTTGTCAACTCCATCAGTTTTTGTCAACACCATCAGTATTTGTCAACTCCATCAGTTTTTTGAACACCGTCAGTATTTGTCAACTCCATCAGTTTTTGTCAACACCGTTAGTATTTGTCAACTCTGTCCGTTTTTGTCAACACGTCAGTATTTGTCAACTCCATCAGTATTTGTCAACTCCATCAGTTTTTGTCAACACCGTCAGTATTTGTCAACTCCATCAGTATTTGTCAACTCCATCAGTTTTTGTCAACACCGTCAGTATTTGTCAACTCCGTCAGTATTTGTCAACTCCGTCAGTATTTGTCAACACCGTCAGTTTTTGTTAACACGGTCAGTATTTGTCCACTCCGTCAGTTTTTGTCAACTCCGTCAGTATTTGTCAACTCCGTCAGTTTTTGTCAACTCCGTCAGTTTTTGTCAACTCCGTCAGTATTTGTCAACACCGTCAGTTTTTGTCAACACGTCAGTATGTGTCAACTCCATCAGTATTTGTCAACTCCATCAGTATTTAACACCATTAGGTGAAGGTTTTTTTTAATTTTGAAAGAAATGTCTTATTCTTCTTTTAATTCATTGTGTTAAAATATTAAAACATCAACTGATCAACCTAACAACCTAAGAACATTGGTTGCATATGTTTAATATTAAAAAGGAAGTTAGATAATTAAGGAATTTAGGAACTGGATTGTTCATAATAACCCTAACCCAAGAAAAAAATTTGAGAATTACTATTTTTTTTCACTTAGCTCCTTTACACCATTATTACAAAATGGAAGACTTTACACTGTTGTTGGATGGATCAAATTAAAATATTATGCTTTTTAATGCATCTGACGAAGTTGACACAAATTAAATTCTGAAGTGAATAAATGTACATTTTTTGAAAAAAGCATTTTCAGAAAAACCTGTTCAATAAAATCCTGTACATTAACTGAGACCTTTGTCTACAAATATATCAGTTTAAAAATAATGTATTATTAAATTAAAACTAACTTCTAAAACATGTTTTGTCCCTTATCTCAAGAATCAGTCACTGTTTAGCTTGAGTAGCTTTTAGCATTTTTTTCATGCTCATTTTGCCATTGATAAGTGACATAAGTGCTTTCTTTTCTCTTAAAGCAATGCAGGAAGGAGTTTTAAAAAAAATTGAAGAATGGAAAAGTACAATAAGCATCATGAAAAAGACATGGCTAAAGGCCATAATTTGGATATATTGTGCAATTTCATAGTGGTTTTCTCTCTTTTTAACTTTAACAGAAAACTTTGTAGTGCTAATGCAACAAAATCAAGATCATTAGATATATCTGTGTTGCCACAGAGAATGATGGGAAATGCAATTTGGTTGCACAAGCCTGCCGCTTCATTAACTGACTAAATGAACAGTATTTTCTGGCATGTTTTGAACAGTACACACAATATGAACAAAATAAATTGTATTGTCAACATTCACAATTAAAACTTAATTGAGCAACACCATGTTTTTTTTTCAAGCTCCCCCCCCAAAAAAAATCCAGTTTTCCCACTCTAGCTATTTCCAGCAAAGTTATTTTGCTTCTTCCATTTATAAGGTGTCTGTCTTGTTGAAGATGAAGCACCCTGTGACAAAGAATCTCATATATTGCGATTATTGATTCCTTTATGTGCTCTGTAAGTGTGTCACAGGTGTGTGATTCAGCTGTCGAATGAACACCTGCGATGCAATCATAACACACTGTTCTTGCATGTAGACCGTGTACTGAACTCTACATCCTACTAATGATAATGATTACCTGACGCTGGATGCAGTGTGGAGGATTGCATAAATGGGAGTTTGGAAGAAAATTACATGCTTTATTTTCAATTCATCCAACAGAATTTTAAACACTAACTGTCTGTCTGTCAATAGAGACATGCTTTTGTTGAAAGTTAACATGAAGCAGTGTTCACAACCTTTATTCTCATATTATACATACATACATATAATACACATGTATTAGTGGTGTAACAATACACAAACATGACGGTTCTGTACATACCTCAGTATTGAAGTCATGGTTCGGTACACCAGGTACAGTAAAGTAAATATAACGAATATATAAGCTAATATAGTGCATATATTTAGTGAAATATTCCCCCTAGAGTTCGTTTCTCTAGTGAACTAACATGCTGTGGACACTAAATGACTTGCCTGAGGTAAATGTAATGCTACGTGAGATATTATTCTCAAGCTGTTTTATTGATGTCTTTCTGCAGTTGAAACTCTGGTTGAAAGATTACATGTAAACATATGTTCTTCTTCCTGTAGTGGCAGTAAGCAAACAGCATTGCATTACCGCATGCGCCCCCTTCTGGATTGGAATGTGAATCCCTTGTTCGTCGTCTGACTGTATGCACCGAAACATGACGTTTGTACTGTGATGGTTCGGGGCGTATGTATGTAACATCTTGTTACATACATTATATATATATGTAATGTATGTAACAAGATGTATTTTAAGGAAGTAAATGGATTTGATTTTGATTGCATGTTGATTTGAAGCGGTTTTTATTTTAATATTCATTTTGCATAGAAATGCTACAGGCTTGAAATGCTAATATGCATACTTCAGTTTTGGTGTTGATGCATATTCATAATCTGAGGCAGTTGATGTTTTTATACAGTGGCCCCAAAAAGTATTTGGACATTGTCCCACTTAAATGTCTGCAAACTAATTATGCTAGATCTCTTCTCAGAACTAACTTTATTTCATTTTTACACAGTGAATTTTAATGAAAAGTAAAGGCACACGGTTGTAAAATGATGCAATTCACTGCAGTTGAGTGTGGAAATACACTTTGCAGGCGGTGTAAAGCCAGGCAGGGCTAATATGAACGATAATGTAACCATATTCAACAAGGTTTGGGTTTATTCTCTAACACTCATCTAGGAGTGTTGAACTTTCAGTCTGATGAAAGAACAAAAACGACAGTTCATCCTTCAGAATAAAAGATAATGAGAATCCAAATGAAGTCTTGAAAAGCAACATTAATCCCTCATAGTGTGATGTTTCCTCTTCTGGGCTCTGCTTTAATGAGTGAGGATAAGGGATGTACCGATCTATTATCCAGTACCTTTCATGTTCCCATCACATCAGCCTACATTAGATTCAGAAAATGCCTTGAATTCACTGCCTCTTCTGTGTAGCCTCAGTTTCAGACAGCACAGCCCTGGACCGTCCACAGACTGCTCTCTCTCTGTGTAATCCATTTTGCAGACAAAACCGAAAAAGGACTTTTTTTTTTTTTGATCTGGCAAGCTATAATCTGATTGGCTTTATGCAGCTTCCAGGAGTGAGTCTGGAATGAAATAATAGCTGTTTCCATCCAAAGGTGCAAATTTAACTTGTGCGCAAAATTGGACTATAAGTTAAAATATTTGCGAATAAAGCAACGTTTCCATCCCATGTGTTCAAGAGAGCAAAATCATCACTTCCTGGGAAATTGCCGCAAAATGAATAAATGGAAGTTGCTTCAATCGGGCTCTTTTTCCCTCCACCATAAATGAGTTTGTCTCAGAGCGTCAGACGAAACACAATAAACGCTGTCATGTTCTCTTGTGTTCGGATGCTGGTGTTCGGGAACACAATCATGAGACGCTTCTGGAGGGAATTAAACCAAATCATTCTGATGACAGACTTTGACTCAAACCAACATTTGAGATGCTGCGATGCGATTGGTCCACTAGTTAGTCCAGTTATCCAATCACAGCCTCTGCTGAGGCAAAGTCACCTGTTTTTGAGGGATTTATTCAGTAAATGTGTTTCCATCGCAGTCTTCTTCTCGGATAAAAATGTATTTGCCTCACTTGAGCCAATACGTTTTTATGCACGTATTTGCATCTTGGCATTTACATCCAGCAATTTTTTATGCAATATCCTAAAATAGGTGGATGGAAACATAGCCAAAGTTGTGTTTACAAGTTACCGGGTTGACACCGCAAGCTTTTGACTCTAAAATAATTATTAGAAGCATGAAAATAGATAGTATTGTGGGCAGTTAATTCTGAATAAACTAGATTTTATTTAGAAAACTTCAAAAAACAAAACAAATACATTTAAAGTTAATTTTACTTTCTTTTCTGTATTATGTCTATGAAAAGTACTGATCTGAAGTTTTAAATACGTTTGGATGATCAGAAATCTATACATATATTCCGATATTTTCTGTATTACGGTTTGTGGAGACTACCCTACCATAATTTATCATTACGTAAGGAATAATTGATGGCCAGCCAATGAATTATTAGAAAAATAATGACAACAACGGCTCCAAGGAAGAAATGTGAATAATTTATCATATTAAATTTAATCATTTATCATTAAAGTGCTATTTAAAGCTTCCAAATTTTATTTTGGAGTCTCCTGCAATAGGTTTAAGTGCATCCAAGGTCAAAAAATACACATTTTTTCATAACATACATTGCACATCACCTCATTTCTCAGAGTCTGAAACAGTTCAAAGATTCAGGAAGTGAAACTGGAATTACTGACGACTCGTTTCATCAGTTCAGAATCGATTCTTTCCTTTAGGAGAGAATAACTTTATTTGTTGTACACTTTGATCTTTACAACTTTGCAGAGCTTTTACATTCACAAACAGCTTTATTACACACTACATGAAAGGGAGCATTTGAAAAAGCATAATTTGGCACTTTCAATTTTTTTTTTATTATTCACTCCGGTCTGTTCTTGTGGTATAATCTACTTCAGTTCATATTTCTCTAAACAAATAGTTTAGTCCCTTTATACAGTATGTTGGTCAGATGGTCTCTTCCTGTTGAAGTGGACCGTTCTTAACCAACATAAGCTGCTGTGGGAACTAGGCCTTTTGCTGTTTAGTCAAAAATGTTGTTTACGTGCAACTCCCCACTGCATTGCAAACATGTTACATTCCCTGCATCTTAAGCGCCTGTGCAGATCTAGACCCTCGTGCGGCTGGAACTCATTCGTTATTTTCTCCTTGCATGAGCTGTCGAGAGAGTCCTGTGATAAAGCATGAGTTTGCCTAAAATAGATTTTTTAGGCCAGAAATGCCAACATATAAGGCAATTTGCAGCTTAGGGAACGTGGACTGCCAGCACGCATTAATAGATATGAAGCCCAAGCTTTCTAAAATTCTAGTAATGGATATTTCACTGCTTTGAAGCATCAAATGCACCTGCTGTCTGCTGGATTCGTAATGAATGAGATGTGCATCGCTACATGTGCATTTAAAACGATATTTAAATACGCATAATGAAATTTACAAATCGAGAATCATATCTCTCGCTGTCAGATGTGGAAATAACTGAACTCTAGTATGACTGTTATCACTCTTTATTTTGTTCAGACTCTTTAAAGTAATAGTTCATTGTGAATGAGAGCTCAGAGCTTTGGCGGAGGGGAAGATTTTCACTGAATAACAATTATATATAGGCAGGGGTCTTCAACGTTTTTCAGGGCGCAGACCCCTTAGGCGACAGAGACATGGAGCGAGGACCCCCGATATAAAATGTGTCAAACAGTGCTACATATTAAGCACTGATATTAGTAGAGACTAACCATATAATGATTAGAATAAGTTAGATCAGAAACTACACACATTATTGTTGTTGCACAGGCATCACTGTATTGCTTTCATAAATTGACATTTAGCCTATGCATCAAATGAACACGTTGTGATAAAAATGCATCAAACGTTGCAATAAAAATCACAATTCATTAGCTGTTTGTAATTGTTGTAAATTATTTTAATGGATTTGCAGAGTCATACATTTTAATCTCACAATCAGATGGACATTTTTTTTATTTTTTAACTTTTTTATTTTTCTGTGAGATGAACAATTAAAAATCAGATCACTGAGTATGCGAAATTAGTAATTACCTTCACAAATAACTGGAATGGAATTTAAAAATTATATTGATACGAATATTTTTTTAGTAATAGTTTGCATTTAAATTGCGCACATCAATCTTGACATGCCATATTTTTGTCCTGTGCTAGTTTGAACTAGGCCTGTGCAATTTTGATAGTGAATCACGCATTTATATGTACACGTCACTTCTGAAACTTTGTAGCATGTAACTGGCCATCTGTCCTCTTCAAGTTGCATGAAAAACAATACTTTTATTCAATGGACTATAGCTATATAGCACAGAAAGCGGCAAAGACCGCTCCCGCCTTAGTAGCCTATACTTTGATAGACGCGCGGGCGCGACTGTGCGCGAGACGCGGAAAGTGAAGTATACCCAGGGCTTTACAGTTACCTTATAACTGATACAGTTATCTCACAACGTTACCTTAAAATCAATAAAGTTGTCTACACTACACAATGAATATCTTACCTACATCGTGTCTTTGTTTGTTAATGAGAGGATTCAGTGAGCAGAACTCAGCAAACTCCAGCATTTTAAGCGGTGAGTGGATTATAACTTAAACACTCCTGATTGGCCAACATTGCGTTCAAGACGTCAACAAACTTGTCTGTGTTTGGCTACTATTTCTCACCGCTGCAAAAATATGCTGTAAATCGGACCATTTCACGTTCTCAAGGCGGCAAACTCAAAATGCAGTGTTGCATATTATATTATTACAGTATCAGCTGAGGGTGTTCTTGCTTGTTTCAGGGTGCTTAAATTGGAATTAGACTTTGTAATTTTTTTTTACTCATGCTTTAATTTTTTTTAACAAAAAAACATTAATTGACGGACCCCCTGCAGTACCGCTACGGACCCCCTAGGGGTCGCGGACCCCCGGTTGAAGACCCTTGGTTTAAAGGAATAGTTCACCCAAAAATGAAAATGATCATTATTTATTATATGGACCATTCTACAGAATTGGTGCAAACTGCTATCCCATAACCAAAAAAACACATTTAAAAGCATTTAAGTGTTAAAATTTTAGATGTTTATTAAGATCCTTCTATTATCTATTGAATCGCACAATAATTAAAATATCAGAAAGCTTAATAAATATAAAATCATCATTTATTGGGTACTTTTAATTGGGAGGTGTCCCAAACGAGGTGGGCGGTGTCTGTCCCGAACCCTAACCCTTAAATTTAAACTTCTGAAAATATTGAAGTAATTTTTGCAATTTTTTTATAAAAATATTTTAGTTTTCTTTTAAAAAATGAAGTTAAAAAAAAGTTTTATTTTTAAATCATGAAAAAAATCATGTAAAAAAAATGTGTGTTTTAGTCATTGTCTGAGACTGATTTTAACACACTTCTACATTTCTGATCAGGAAATATTCCTCTCACAGCCTCTCTTTCACAGTAGATAGATCCATCATTTTGAGTTAAATGTGTTCAGAAGTCTGAAAATCTGTGTGTAGCTTTACGGAACGTCACTACCAAACACCTTTTTCTGCAATTAAGCAAACTTTTTTGGGTTTTATTCCATAAAATTTAGTTTTTGTGTTTGTACAACTGTGCAAGATAACCATGTGCTGATCAGCATCTTTGAGCGACTCAAAAGTATCGAAAATTGTCACTACTGAAACTTCACCACATGTTTCGGTCGTGACTGTTTCGGTAGTGACAAAAGAAACATATAATCATTTATTTGGGGGAAATAATCAATTTTAGTACAGTTATGCAAATCATTAGTGTTTTAGTATATGCGTTAAAATCCTGTAATGTGATGTGGTCACTACCGACACATTACTGTCACTACCGAAACTGTGCAGTCACGACCGAAACATGGGATGTTTGGTCAAAAATAAAGTATATTGAATGGTTCAATGTTTATTCAAACTAATGAATCCTTCACTTTGAAATCAGTTTGATAAACTTTATGCCTTTTACAAAGAAAGATTGGATTCAAAATACAACCAATCTCATAAATTTCACTTGAAATATTGTTAAAATTGTAATTTTTATTGATTTACATGTGAAAACTTAAAAAAAAAAAAAATTGCAAAAAAATATATTTACAAGGTAGATGTGGACAAAATCTTAACAGGTCAATGTGACCCTTCTTATTAAATTATTTATTAATGTGTTTCGGTAGTGACAAATTTGGGGAGAGGAAAAATCTTCCAAAACTTTCTGAAAATACAATATGAGAATTAACTGTACAATTACTAGAAATGTGTACCTTGGATATTATATAATTTGCATACATACAAAATTTGTGGAAAAAGACAAATTTTTTCAAGACGTTTCCAACTCCAACCAGTTCTGTAGAATGGCACATATACAGTATATGTCATTCCAAACCGGTTTGACTTACTTTACAGCAAAAAACTCATCAAAACAACATTGGACCCCATTAACTTTCATTGTATGGACAACAAAACAGACTTCTTTTTTTTTTTTTTTTAAACATCTCATTTTGTGTTCCACAGAAGAAAGAAAGTCATACCGATTTGGAGGATAAATAAATGACTGCAGAATAATTCTGTTTTTCACATTAAGCTATTATATCTTCAGAAGAAGGCTTGCAATACTTGCTGTATTGTGCTTTTGTGAAGCTTGACAGCTCGCTTTGAGTGATTGTTTCATGTAAAATAGCTTCAGAGTTGCTATTTTTGCGCTGTATGAAAATCACAATCACATATGGAGTTGAAAAAATGACATGAGAGTAATGCAATGATCCATTTAATCTGTCGTACCCTGAAAATCAAAAGCATTTTTTTGCGTACCACTTGCGTGTGCAAGATGTTGCATTAGCTGATGTCCTGTTGATATGTATTTTAAATATAAAAAAGTCTTTATTAAGTGCAAGTGTTTTGATAAGACGCTTTCCTCTTATCCTGCATGAAGCTAATTAGATTAATTATCTGACACTGTCTCTGTTTTCAAGCAAGACTCGGGCTGCATAATTAAATGTTGATTTTAGTTTTGTTTTCGAAAAATAAATGCTTGCAAAACACTCATTAAAACAATCTTTCTGTTCCTCAGAACGTAACCAGCAATTAGTGTGATCAACCTGATGTACAATAATGGCTCTTATCGTTGTTTATTTGGTTTGTTGGCAGACAACAATCTAATCCAGTGTTGGCAAAGTACACAAAAAGACACCCAGATTTGTTTTGGGGGAGCTTCGCCCTCACTGCGTGATGCTCATCATCTGCCATAATCATAATGTCAATGATTCAATGATTCAAGTCAAATCAAGTCAGTTTTATTTGGAAAGCTCTTTTCATAATGCAATATTGTTTCACTGAAAGTAAAGCCTTCAGTTTACACGTGTTCTGTTACACTATAGATGATATTTGTTAACATTGTGTGTCTGTTTGTCCACCAGCGGAGGACACGTGTGGCGGGACCTTCCGAGGGTCCAGTGGCAGCATCTCCAGTCCAGACTTTCAGAAGGACTATCAGAGCAGTGGTGAATGTACGTGGACCATCCTCGCTGATCCAGGAGACACCATCTCACTGGTCTTCACTGAATTCCAGATGGACAGCAAACTCGACTCTTTGGAAGTTGAGGGATCCGATCCACCAACAATATGGTGAGAACCGTACTGGATTGTTACGGCATTATAAATGGTATGATTGCCAGATTGTTATGATTGCTGCTTTCTGTGATCGGTTGTTGTTCTATAATGAGTGTTAAACTGTATAATCATCCAAGGCCAGTAGTTTCCTTCATATCTGTGATAGTTTAATCTTTCTTGTGTCTCTCCACTGCCTCTTTCTTCTCACATGATTTAAAAAAAATTAATTTGTTAATTCATTCATTCATTCATTCATTCAATGTTTGATTTTATAAGTTGTTAGAAAAAAATACACTATATACCCTATATATATATAAAATTTAGTATTTATTAATTTATTTAATTATTTATATAATATAAAATAGAAATACAATATATACACA
>RJVU01041021.1:369413-390245 GCA_003731715.1 Anabarilius grahami
TTATTTTATTTTATTTTATTTTATTTTATTGTTTTTCACTTTATCATAGTGTGATTTCTAGGTTGTTATTTTTTTCAGTTTTAATCTTTTAGGACTTATTTTGTTTCTTTTTAGTATTTTTAGTTTTTAAAGAGTTTAGAGTTTTCTTTTTAGTTTTTTATTACTAGGATAAAAACATGATATCAAAGACTTTGGGGATGTTTTTATTTATTTATTTATTATTCAGTTTTTTAGTCTTCATTTTATCAGTGTTGCATGTCAGTTTTTTTTTTTTATTCAGTTTTAGTATTTTCTTTTATTTTTTTGTATTTTTAGAGTCATAAAAATGTATTTCTTTATATTCTATTAAGCTGTTAAGTTGTTGTTTTTTTGTTAATGGGCTTTTGAGACCTGAGGGCTGTTTCATAAAACAAGATTAGAAAACAAGCCAGGCTTATTTTACTTAGTCAGACTTGTTGTCAGCGAATTCTGTTTCATAAAACAAACTTAAATTAGTTCAAACTCAGTTACTCTGGCAACTTATACTTGGAAACTAGCCTGGTCCGGGGCAGGCTAACTGTCAGGCTAAGCTGAGCTCCTCTAACACTGTCCAATAGGAACGCAATGATATTACAGCATATATTAACATATATATATTTATAGGCCTTCATATATATATATATATACACACACACATTTACTAAATAGTGCTAAAAAAAAATAATAATTGGTGTAAATTTAAGACATTTTTTTATTTTTATTAAAAGGTAAGTATGATGGACCAAAACATTTGAGAAGTAATTTCTTAAAAATTAAGTGTCATATAGCCCACTGAATCATTCTCAGACTTAATGCAGACAACAGTGGAAGCACTTGGGAGAGAATTGTCAGTAAACCTTATTTCTTAGCACAAAAGAGTACAGTGGAACAAGAGGATTACCATATCATTGTTTTAAGTTTGAAAATATAGCAAAAGTAACACAGAAATTCAAAGTCAATAGACCTGTGACAAGGCCCCTGAAACAATCAGGCCTTCATTTTTAATCTTTTATTAAGTGATGAGTGATTTTTTGCTAGACAAAGAGCAGGAGAAATACCAAGTGAGTGTTTCAGAGCCAGCAAAAGCTATGAAAAGAGTGACAGAGTAAGATGCAGCCTGCAGAAGTCACATGTATGGTTGTTGTCCACACTGGAACTAACCACTGTAGTCAAAGCACAATAAAGTCAGCTAGCCTTTTCCAAGGCCCATATTTAATCTATACTCTGGTCTTATATATATATATATATATATATATATATATATATATATAAATAAAATATAATATATAATAATTATATATATACATATATATTAGTGAATTCAGGTTGCTTGGGACACTTTTGCTATTGAAATGACTGGGGAAAAGTGTCCCAATCAACCTGAATTATATATAATATGTGTGTGTGTGTGTGTGTGCAAAACCTACAGGTTTTCTTTTCTTACTGGCTAAAGGTTTTGTGCCCAATATTTAATTAGATTGTTTTAAAATATATGAATACATTTCTCTCTGGTTTTGTTTGGCAGCTCTAGTACCTTTATGGTTATTAGAAGAGCAGAAAATAAAATCACAAAATTAAAAATTAAAATAAATATGCACAGACTAAATTTGAATTGGTAAGATGAATCTAAACTCAGTAATTGGCCCAAAGTATAATGATTTACCCCATTACAATAGTCCATTTACAGTTACTATCATAAAAATACACTTACTTGTAGGTTTAAAATTGTACATAAGGCACATTTAATGTCCAACATCAAATATTTTAGGGAAATGTATATTTTAGAATTATTGCACTTCTATTGCATTCCGTCTGTTTAGCGCGCATGCGCTCAGCAGCGCTCGTTCACTGTGAAGTTTAGCAGCAAAATGGAAATATTTGCATGACTTTCTAACATTTACAGATAGAGAATAAACTTGTGAAAAGTAAGTTATGCACTGAGGAAAACACCATGTCTCAAACGCATAAAATAGCACAAAATGTATGTTGTCTCCTATGGTGGATCGATTTGATCCATGATCGACCTCTAGGGCTGCTTAAGAAAAGCGCGCACGCGAAATTATCTCGACTAGGTAAACCCTGATCGAATTAGTGGGACTGCGTGAACTTCAATGACCTTTTATGAAACCACTTTAGCCCCAACTCATTTGTTAGGTTAATTCAAGTCAGGTTTTGGAGTTTAATCCTCGCTTTTCTTAGCATCTTTTATGAAACAGCCCTCTGGGCAAATATAAGCCGCCCATAACGCTTTAGCAACCCCATAGCAACATAATAACAACCAACTTCAGCACCCTCGCATCATGGCAGTGAGTTGTCGTGGTCAGATGACGTGGGGTCAGTGGTGAACGCTGCTGGTGCCAAACTTGAAGTGGGTCTCAAAACATTTTACCGGTGTTCAGTCCGTCCTCTTTCAGGTCAGACTGAGGTTCGGATCCAGCCTCCAGCGTGGGTTGATTCCTTGACGTTTTACAAGCGCACAAAAATCTCTCGTTTGCCCTTTTCAACATTACAGAACTGACAAGTGTTTGAGACTCAAGTATGAAATATGTTTTTCTTCAAAAAGCGATTCCACTGTTGGATCGCTCTTGAATAATTGCAGCGCTGTCTTTGATTGACAGACACCGAGGCCGAGTGGGTTGGAGTTCACCGCAGAGCTCTGCTGGGAAAGAGTCGTTTGACGGCTGAAATGGTTTAGCCTTGAAATACTTTTGCTCTGTTTTACTATAGAGTGTTACTGTCACAGCCGATTGGCTGTTATGAAGTTATGGCTGAGTCCTTGAGGTGTTTGCAGATGGGAGGAAACAACGTTCGGTGTCAGGTGCCAACAGCTGACGGCAGTTTCTCCGTCATTTGCATCTCAGTAAATAGCAGTCATTTATAAAGGTCACATTTTATGTGAAGCTTCAAATACGTCCTCCATTGGGTCTGCTTCAGATAGGGCCGCTGTACCTTACAATAACATCATAAAGAAAAACATATTTACATAATATTTTCAGTTTTATCAAAAGTGACTTATTTTGCATTCAAGGTTTATAGTTTATCAGTTCATCAGTCCATCCATTCATCAAACCCACGACCTTGTCTTTTCTAACAACATGATATAATGTTTGAGATACAGGAATGCTAATAAATATCCATCAGTCCATCCATCCATCCATCCGTCCGTCTGTTCATCAGTCCATCCATCGTCCATCCATCCGTCCATCTGTATGTCCATCCATCCATCCATCAATTGTTTTGGTTGTCCATCCCATCCATCCACCCGTCCGTATGTCCATCCATCCATCGTTCTGGTTTCCATCCATCCATCTATCCATCCATCTATTCATCCGTCCGTCCATCAGTCCATCAGTCCATCAGTCCATCCATCCATTGTTTTGGTTGTCCATCCCATCCCGTCCATCCATCCATCCATCCATCCATCGTTCTGGTTTCCATCCATCCTTCCATCCATCCATCCATCCATCCATCAGTCCATCCATCCATTGTTTTGGTTCCCATCCATCTGTCCATCTGTCCGTCCATCTGTTCGTCCATCTATCCATCCATTGTTTTGGTTGTCCATCCATCCATCCATCCATCCATCCATCAGTCCATCCATCCATTGTTCTGGTTTCCATCCATCCATCTATCTGTCCATCTGTTTGTCCGTCCGTCCGTCTATCCAATCATCTATTCATCCGTCCGTCCATCAGTCCATCCATCCATTGTTTTGGTTCCCATCCATCTGTCCATCCGTCCATCCATCCATCCATCCGTCCATCTGTCCATCTGTCCATCAGTCCATCCATTGTTTTGGTTGTCCATCCCATCCGTCCATCCATCCATCCATCCATCCATCAGTCCATCCATCCATTGTTCTGGTTTCCATCCATCCATCTATCTGTCCATCTGTTTGTCCGTCCGTCCGTCTATCCAATCATCTATTCATCCGTCCGTCCATCAGTCCATCCATCCATTGTTTTGGTTCCCATCCATCTGTCCATCCGTCCATCCATCCATCCATCTGTCCATCTGTCCATCCGTCCATCCATCCATCCATTGTTTTGGTTGTCCATCCCATCCGTCCATCCATCCATCCATCCATCCATCCATCCATCCATCCATCCATTGTTTTGGTTGTCCATCCCATCCGTCCATCCATCCATCCATCCATCCATCCATCCATCCATCCATCCATCCATTGTTTTGGTTGTCCATCCCGTCCATCCGTCTGTCTGTCAATCCGTCCATCCGTCCAACTGTCTGTCCGTCTGTCCGTCCATCCATCCATCCATCCATCCATCCATCCATCCATCCATCCATCCATCCATCCGTCTGTCCATCTATCCATCCATCCATCCATCCATTGTCAGTCAATCCATCACGTTCCATGTTGTTATTGAGCCTGAATTGAAGTGTATGATGTATTTTTTCTCATTTTATTGATGATTTAAAGTATGTTATTGTAACCCAAGGTTAGTCAACCATTTGGAGATTTTTTGAGTAGATCGGAGCTGCATGAGAGTTTCACAAAAGACACTGACTGACTTGATTTAAAAGGTAGTAGAAGGCAAATGTTTTGATCTGTCTGTATCTTCTTTACAGGTTATCAGGAATTAATATTCCTGTTCCCATTGTCAGCAACAAGAACTGGTTACGGCTGCATTTCGTAACAGACAACAGCCATCGGCATAAAGGATTCAGTGCTCAATATCAAGGTACGTTTTAAATATATATTTTTTTAATCGATTTGTATTCTTTGGGTATGACTTTGGGTTTCCTATTTCATTTGTCTTAATTGTTGATTGTCATTAGTCATGTTAGTGTGCGCATAAATAATTTCATCTTGCCTTATAATGCAAAGAATCTTAATGGTCCTAAAAATAGGCTTTGTTTTCTTGCAGAATGTAGTTTTTTTTTTCCTTTTGATTATGGGCCGAAGTTTGACCCGGTCAGCTTTCATGGGATTCACCCTGTTACTCTAAGTAATTACATGCAGGCTGCAATATCTGAAAAATCTTTAATCACCTTGTTGATCTTAATCATCTTATAATTACAAAGAATTACTTGATTTCTTATAACGAGGAACGGAAGATGACCTGTAAGAACTTGAATCAAAGCAAGTTATTTTCAATTAATTTGATTGGAAGCAAATCTAAGACATTAATTCATGTCCTAATATACTGTAGGAGCAAAACATACGTGTAAAGAAATATGAAATAATTATATTTCACACACAATACATGTTGTTTTAACATTGTGTAAACTTGTTTTCTATCTAATTACCTAACATTATTGCTCATATATTTCTGCAGCAGGCTTTATAAATCTTAACGACATGGAATTAAAACTAGCCTAATTTTATTTGTTCTCTTTTCCTGAGCAGTGAAACGATCCGGAGATTTTAAATCAAGGGGAGTGAAATTACTACCTGGAAAAGACAATACGAGCAAATTTTCAATAAGTAAGTGTGTTTTCCTTCTCTTCGTGAAATAAAATGCACACAGTGACTTATAAATGCATGCAAAAATGTTTGAATTGTTTTTATGAACATATTTTTAATACTGTCTAGTGCTGGCTAGTGATGGCTAGAATAAATATATGATTCATCGATCAGTACTTTTTACTTTTAATACTTAAGTACATTAAAATTTTTTTGTACTTTTACTGATAAGTACTTATATTTTTTACTGTAGTGATATTTTAATAGGGAATCTCTGTAGTTTTACTCTCATTAGAGTATTAGTAGAATGTCTAAAGTGGACTATTTTTGAAACTTGACAGTGTACTACTAACATTGTATGGAAAAAAAGCAGATTGGACATTACCGTTCAAAAGACAGAACCTTTATTAATAATTGAGTGTCAATAATTTAGCAGTACTCTAAAAAATGCTGGGTTAAAAGCAACCCAAGTTGGGTTGAAAATGGACAAACCCAGCAATTGGGTTGTATTAGCTCAGTGATTGGGTTGTTTTAATTCAGTGATTGGGTGGGTTTAACCCAGTGATTGGGTTGTTTTAACTCAGCGATTGGGTGGGTTTAACCCAGCGATTGGGTTGTTTTAACTCAGCGATTGGGTGGGTTTAACCCAGCGATTGGGTTGTTTTAACCCAGCAATTGGGTTGTTTTAACTCAGCGATTGGGTTGTTTTAACCCAGCGATTGGGTTGTTTTAACTCATCGATTGGGTGGGTTTAACCCAGCGATTGGGTTGTTTTAATTCAGCGATTGGGTGGTTTTAACTCAGCGATTGGGTGGTTTTAACCCAGCGATTGGGTGGGTTTAACCCAGCGATTGGGTTGTTTTAACTCAGCGATTGGGTGGTTTTAACCCAGCGATTGGGTGGGTTTAACCCAGCGATTGGGTTGTTTTAACCCAGTGATTGGGTGGTTTTAACCCAGCGAATGGGTTGTTTTAACCCAAAGATTGGGTTGTTTTAACTCAGCGATTGGGTTGTTTTAACCCTGGTAATTTTTTTTTTGTCAAATATTGTTAAAAAAATTCTGTAATGATGCTTAAAATGAACCCGAAGTATACTGGAAATTAACATTTATTAATAAGTTCAATGAATAATAATTAGACAATAAATATTTGTTAACTTGCTTATTAATAAATGTTCACCTTTGATTATTATTGTTGCCTCTAGTAATTATGTGTCTGATTTTTAATATCCAACATTTGGGTTCATTTTATGCCAGACATATAGTAATTTTCAAATATTTGGGTTAAATAAAACTATTGGGCAAACATTTAACCCAATTGCTGGGTTTGTCCATTTTCAAACCAACTTGGGTTGTTTTTAACCCAGAATTTTTTTAAGTGATTAGAATGATTTCTGAAGGATCATGTGACACTGAAGACTGGAGTAATGATGCTGAAAATTCAGCTTTGATCACAGGAATAAATTACACTTTACTATATATTCACATAGAAAACAGCTGTTTTAATTAGTAATAATATTTCACTGTAGTTTTGATCAAATAAATGCAGCCTTTGTGAGCAGAAGAGACTTTTCAAAAACTTTAAAATATCTTTTTGACCCAAACTTTTGAACGGTACTGTTATAGGAATGGTTTATTGACCAAAAAAAATCTCGTTTTATACAGTATACAGATTTTTCAACACAACATTTTTTGTTGTGAATACTGTATGTTTTTCAACCATAAACAACCTAATTTTATTCAGCTCTCTCATAAAAATACCATGATTCTAGTCCCAAAAAAAGATTTCTTTTTGGTATATTTTATTGTGTAACGTATTATTTCTGCTCGTTCGAGTAGAAACCGAGCAGCTTTAAGATCCTCTCTCCAGGTCTGCAGCATGTCATGTGTAATTACGGCTGGTAATGTTGTTGCTCTAATGTCATAAAAGCTCTTCGCTGGTTAATTTCTTTCGGATGTGCATCCCTGTTAATTGTTTAATATTCCGTTGATGTTATTCCGCCGGTGATTTTGCATCTACTCCTTCAAAGCCTGTGATTCATAAAGCACGAACAATGCCACATATTTGTAATCCTCTCGCTTGCCATTTAGCGAACGGATCAAAGGAAATTAGAGCATCCAACGAAACAGAAATCTGCATTTTGATTAATTGAGCTTAGCTTGACTTACAGGTCCCTCACCCACAGAAGGAGAGAATGTCAGATCTGTGAAGCGAACGGCTTTAGGGGACACGCAGGTGGTTGGATTTCACTCCAACGGAGTCTTAATTACTCAACTGAGACGGCCATCCTAACCTGGATTCAGACCCGAGCCTCACGTGCTGCCAGCAGATGCCCGATCACTATCTATATGGAAATGATTTGTACACTTGAAAGTCCGAAGCGATGAAACACTGAACCCAATGATTCATTTCGCCCCCGACAATGTTGCACTCCAAACACTTAATTACAAGCGGATCAAATTTTTATGAGCCTCTATTTCACAGTGTCTGCATGACGCATTGGGAAATATGAATTGTGAGTGAATTATCGAGTCATATTCAGGACCTCAGTCTGCTGCCAAACACTTTTCCCTTAATGGGGACCTATTATGCCTTGATGTTGTTTTTGAGCTCTACTAGAACAGGTTTGCATGCATTATTTTCCATTGTTGCAGCTCCTCTCTTCCCAGTCTGTCAGTAACGTCTGTCTCTGTGAAGCCCCTCCTTCTGAAAAGCACAATGTGCTCTGATTGGTCGGCTGGAGCAGTGCGTTGTGATTGGTCAAGCGCTTCGAGTGTGTTTGGGTGATGGTTTCAGGTTGGCTTATGCGCTCTCCTCCGCAGTGAATGAAGGCATGGTCAAGCAGGTCTCCAATTTCTGCCCAGACCCCGGGGAACCGGAGAACGGCAAACGCATTGGCACCGATTTCAGGTAGACCCTCTCGCTGTGCACAGGCTGTCCGCACCGGACACAGTTTTGTTTTAAAAAGTGATGCAATTATTAAAGTTTAGCTCATGAATATTCATTAGGTCATGCATAGTTTAACATGATATTTTACTGTTTTGATAGCCTAGTTATTTCAGTAGCAGTGAAATTCTTGATGGCCTATAAAAGAGATTATTCACTCGTTTACAAGGTGAAACTGAAAGGTAAACAGTAACACTTAAGCATCCAAAATTATTCAACAACAATTATTAATCATTATATGATCTGACAGAAATATGTGCTCATTAGATATTAATTTGAAGCAGCAAATAATCTTGCTGACAATCTATAATAATTGATATATTTTTTTATTTAAAATTTAAGATATTTAGTGTTATATTTTCCATTTTCATATTTTTGCTTATTAATATACCAAAACATTGATTTAAATATGAATTTAATGTTAATGCAACACAAATCTTTACAAATTTACTGTTATATTTTCTATTTTTTCATATTAATCGTTTTTGCTAAATATTAATTTAAATATCAATTTATTAATTTAGCAAATATGTAATAGGTATTTTATTTGCTTAACTATTAATATTATATGCTTAATATTAATTTAGCAAAATATTAATTTAATATTAATTCAGCGAAAACATCTCTGTTTTTATATCAATAGTTTTTGCAAAATATTAATTTAAATGTCAATTTATTAATTTTGCAAATTTAAAAAAAAAATGTGTATGTAATATTATATTTTATTAACATATATATGTTAGTATATTTTTTATTTGCTTAAATATTAATATTTTTTGTTTAATATTATACATGTTTAATATAATAATTGACCAAAAATTTATTTTAATATTAATTTAGCAAAAAAAATTATATTTTCTCATTAATTTGCTTAAATATGAATATATCTTCGCTAATTATTAATTTAGCTATTTACACATTTAATGTTACATTTATTTAGTTTGCTCAAACATGAACATTGATATTCTCTTCATTTTTAATTTATAATATGTAATATGTACTTTACTTGCTTAAATAATGTTTTTTATGATTAATATTTGTGCTTAATATTAATTTAGCAGAATATCCATTTAATATTAATTCAGCGAAACATTTATTTTTATATTAATAGTATTTGCAAAATATTAAATTTAAATGTCAGTTTATTAATTTAGCAAAATTAAAAACAAATGTGTATGTGATATTATATTTGATTAACATATAGGCCTATAATATGTTAGTATATATTATTTTATTTGCATAAATATTGATATTTTGTTTATTATAAATATGTATAGTATAATAATTTACCAAAAAAAGTATTTACATATTAATTTAAATATTAATTTTGCTTAATGTTATATTTTCCCTTTAATTTGCAAAAAAGTTTTCATAAAGTCGGGACAAAATTAGCAATGGAAACAAAACGAAAAACCAGTCATGGGGACATTTCCCAGCATGAAGGATGGCTGTAGTTATTTGAGTAGCAGTGAAATCCCTGATTTTATTCCTGTCTGACATTTGCTCCGACACTGATCAATCTGACGGAGAATTCCTTCATTGATTCTGTGTGTTTGTTCTGTCTTCAACACGGCAGCATCGGTGCAACGGTTCAGTTCACGTGTGACGGGGATCACGTGCTTCAGGGATCCAAGAGCATCATGTGTCAGAGGGTGGCGGAGGTGTTTGCGGCCTGGAGCGACCATAGACCCGTCTGTAAAGGTTAGAATACTTACATGCTTTTACTTTTACTTCACCACATCCCAAAGCATAACATCATACTTATTACTCACCTACTGTACATTCCTTAAAAACACGTTGTTCTTCGTTATTTCGAACTGAAGAAATCACCACGAAACTTTGTGAATGAATCGATTCTTTCGAATGAACCTGCTGAGTTGGTTCACAAATAACACTGAATGATTCATTCGTGAATCAGACTGATCCAGTTGATTCAACGACTCACTGATTCAATGAACTGTGATATTGTTGGAGCTTAAATGTGCATTAACTAATGACGCGAAAAGTATAAGGTAAAATCATTTTAGGTAAAATAACCCAAATTGGCAGTTAAAATGATATAAAACTAGTATTTATTCATAGCGTTCTTCTTATAATGGTAATGCATTTTGCTCTAAATGTGACGTGTGGTTTTTGTAGTATTTGTCGCCACATATTTGCACAAAATTAGTTTTTTCCCCTTTTACAAAATAAAAAATTAGCTTATTTGCAGTGCATATTAAATGTATGTACTAATCTTAGTTAATTAGTGCTGACTGCTGACTAGTGCTTTCTAGAATCAATATACACTCTAAAAAATGCTGGGTTAAAAACAACCCAAGTTGGGTTGAAATTGGACAAACCCAGCGATTGGGCTGTTTTAACCCAGCGGCTGGGTTAAATGTTTGCCCAACCTGCTGGGTAGTTTTATTTAACCCAAATATTGTTTAAAAATTACTGTATTTCTTGCTTAAAATGAACCCAAAATATGTTGGAAATGAACATTTATTAATATGTTTAATAAACAAACATTTTTTAATACGTTTTTTGAATAATGTTTAAACAATAAACATTTATTAAATTGCTTATTAATAAATGTTCTTCTTTTAATTTTTATTGTTGTCTCTAGTAATTATGAGTCTGATTTTCAATTTCCAACATATTTTGGGTTCATTTTAAGCCAGACATATAGTCATTTGTAAACAATTGTTGGGTTAAATAAAACTACCCAGCAGGTTGGGCAAACATTTAACCCAACTGCTGGGTCAAAACAGCCCAATCGCTGGGTTTGTCCATTTTCAACCCAACTTGGGTTGTTTTTAACCCAGCATTTTTTAGAGTGTATGATTAATCAGTCAGTACTTTTATTACATTAAAAATCAAGTACTTTTACTGATAAGTAAAAATAAGTACTTTTAATGTAGTAATATTTTAATAGGGTATCTCTGTACCTTTACTCTCATTAAAGTACACTCTAAAAAATGCTGGGTTAAAAACAACCCAAGTTGGGTTGAAAATGGACAAACCCAGCGATTGGGTTGTTTTAACCCAGCGGCTGGGTTAAATGTTTGCCCAACCTGCTGGGTAGTTTTATTTAACCCAAATATTGTTTAAAAATTACTGTATTTCTTGCTTAAAATGAACCCAAAATATGTTGGAAATTAACATTTTATTAATATGTTTAATAAACAAACATTTATTAATACTTTTTTGTCTGAGTTTTAATTTCCAACCTATTTTGGGTTCATTTTAAGCCAGACATATAGTCATTTGTAAACAATTGTTGGGTTAAATAAAACTACCCAGCAGGTTGGGCAAACATTTAACCCAACTGCTGGGTTTGTCCATTTTCAACCCAACTTGGGTTGTTTTTAAACCAGCATTTTTTAGAGTGTATTAGTAAAATGTCTAAAGTGCACAATTTTTGAAACACTGTACTAGTAACATTGAATGGAAAAAAGCTGTTCGGTCATTCTGCTCAGTCTCTTTTTGTGGACACCAGGGTGAAAAGATGATGAAAAATTCCTTTAAAGTTTAATTATGCAGAACAAAACCTTTTTTTTGTGAGTGTTAGGCTTCTTTGTCTCTTTATAAATGACTATTTCTCTGTATTTCTCTGTTTTGTTTTGCAGTGAAAACATGTGGGATGAACCTCTTCGGTCCTTCAGGAACGTTTACATCGCCTAATTTCCCCATCCAGTATGAGAGTAACTCGCAGTGTGTTTGGATTATCACCGCCAGTAACCCCAATAAGGTAGAACAATAACCTACACACACACACACACACACACACACACACTCACACACACAGAGAGAGACAACAGCTTTTCTTTCCACGAGCTCTCGTCTCAAACGGCATGTTTCAGGTGTCGGTTTTCTTTTTTACTATATTTTTTTACTCATTTCATGCCAGGCCATTAGCAACTAGCATACAGCTGATTCGTGTCCTCAATTGCTGCTAAATCTGAGCTTTCCTCTGGTGAGAAATGCAAATGAGCCCTAACACACATAACATTATTACCTCATTTATCTTCGCTCGATGGAATTGCAAAGTTCAAATTTTATTGCGCTTCCGCAGACCCATTATTAGAGACCCATGGGCAGCTCATTGGCATTATTATTGTGTTAACACAATAAATGAAGTTAATATATGAACTTAAAGGGACAAAGGAGGACTTTCTTATGCTAGCCTGATCGTGTTCATTAGTAATACTAATAATATCAGTGCTGTACCAGGCTTTGTTTTGCACAGTATATATATATGATTATACATATTTATATATTTATTCAGCAAAGATGCATAAATTGATCAAAAGTGAGAGGAAAAAACAATTATACTGTTACAAAAGATTTCCATTTCAAATAAATGTTGATAAACATTGATGATAATCATAAATGTTTCTTGAGCATCAAATCATCATATCAGAATGATTTCTGAAGGATCATGTGACACTGAAGACTGGAGTAATGATGCTGAAAATTCAGCTTTGATCACAGAAATAAATTACACTTCACTATATATTCACATAGAAAACAAGCTGTTTTAAATTGTAAAAATATTTCAAAATTTTTACTGTATTTTTGATCAGATAAATGCAGCCTTGGTGAGCAGAAGACACTTCATTCAAAAACATTTTAAAAATCTTACAACTTTTGAATAGTGTGCATATTGTAATGGTTTGTTAATTTTATTGCGCTTCCGCAGACCCATTATTAGAGACCCATGGGCAGCTCATTGGCATTATTATTGTGTTAACACAATAAATGAAGTTAATATATGAACTAAAAGGGACAAAGCAGGACTTTCTTATGCTAGCCTGAATAACATCAGTGCAGTACCAGGCTTTGTTTTGCACAAATGAACCTCCTGTAAGGTTAATTTCATAGCTACAGCATATTCTCTTTTTGTGGATCATGTGACACTGAAGACTGGAGTAATGATGCTGAAAATTCAGCTTTGATCACAGGAATAAATTACACTTTACTATATATTCACATAGAAAACAGCTGTTGTAAACTAATAATATTTTACAATTTTTACTGAATTTTTACTGTATTTTTGATCAAATAATTGCAGCCTTGGTGAGCAGAAGAGACTATTAGTAGAATGTCTGAAGTGGACTATTTTTGAAACTTGACAGTGTACTTCTAACATTGTATGGAAAAAAGCAGCTCGGACATTCTGCCTAGTCTCTTTTTGTGGACACCAGGTTAAAAAAATGCTGAAAATGTAATTTAAAGTTTACTTTTGCACACTTTTTTGTTTTTGTTTTTTTGTGAGATTTAGGCTTCTCTGCCTTTTTATAAGTGACTATGTCTTTGTATTTCTCTGTTTTGTTCGCAATTTGTACTGTATTTTTATTGTATTCTTATATTTTTACCTTACATAACTCTAAACGTTTGAATAATGTGGATACTATAATGGTTTGTTTATTTAATCATTTGTCTAGATCATTTTTTAAAGTTATGTCTGCTTCTAGCGCAAGGGTAAAACAATAAAACCAAAAAATAAAAGAGAAACTTTTGAAAAGTAGCAGAAGGTATTGTAAAAAGCAGTGTCACAAGTAATGTGAATTATGTAATCAGATTACTTTTCCCAAGTCACTAATAGAGTAACACGTTACTTTTGAATTTACAGCAAAATATCTCAATAAAATGAATATAAACGCAGCACACTACTTTCCATAAAAAGTAACTAAGTAATGCAATAAGTTACTTTTTTAGGCAGTATTGTAACACATTACTTTTAAAAGTACACTGGTGAAAAGTTTCCCAGCTATTAACGTGACCTTCGTTTAACAAGTTGAAATCTGTTAGCGTTAATAAATAGACACAGAAGTGGCGTCCGCTGAATAATCCCCCATATGCGCACGTTTCATTCCTCGGTGTGCGGTAAACGTGCCAGAAGGGCAGTATTCATGGAGTGTAAGTGAATGTGAGCAGCGGCAGCTCCTCCAAACACACACCAGGGGGTGATTATGCAAACAGGACGTTGTTAATGTAGTGAGCGTTTGATAACATGGAACAAGCGGAGCACATCGCTCCACTGTTTACTTGTGAGTGTGAGTCGCTGATTGAAAGCACTTTCGGAAATTTGTTTCACCCTCAACATTCATTGGATTGTGTGGATGATTTTTTGGATAATTGATGCATTGCCTCCACTGAATTTCTCAGTTATAGCGCCGCGGTCGCAGAGGGTGTGCAAAAATATACAGGCAACATATGCTGCAGTCAAGTGCTGGCCCCGGTGAGATCATGAATATCATGTTTATTGAGAATAGTGTGTGTCATTTATATTTGATGATGTCTGTAGTGCCGACAAGCTTAATTAAGATGCCGTGAAATGAACGCTTCTCATTGTCAGTAACAGAGAGCGTATGGAGAAATCCCAGCGGTCAAGGTGCTTCATTGATTCGAGTGGCGTTCCATTACAAACAGTTCTCGCACTAATTCAGTCGCTTTCTTCCCATCGCAGGTTATTCAGATCAATTTCGAAGAGTTCGACCTGGAGCTCGGGTACGATACGCTGACCGTCGGAGACGGCGGAGAGGTCGGCGACTCGAAAACAATCATACAAGTGTAAGATTTAGTGTTATACTTCAGTTGTGTGTCATGATGAGTGTCAATTCTTCTTCGATATTTGTGTCTTGTTTTTTCAGTACAAATATCTATACATACATTTACTGGAGAAGCAAAAGATATTAAGTCTTGTTTACTGAAAAATGTATCAAAATAAAGTGAGTTTGTGCTTAAAACAAGAACAAATATCTTGGTAGTTAATTCAAAGTGAAAATGTTTATTTTTCTGATCCCATTGCAGATATTTGTTCTCGTTTTAAGCCCAAGATCACTTCATTTTGATGCATTTTTTAGTAAACAAGACTTAACTTTTGTCATTTTGCTTCTCTAGTAGATGTTTCTTGATTTAAGGATGTTTAGATGTCTGTACTGGTAAACAAGACAGAAATACTGAGGAAAAAAAATCACGTTTTACAATGTACTGCATGGAAAAACATAGTCTCAATCAGCATTTTTATCTTGTTTTCCAGTTAAAATATCCAAACATCCTTTAATCAAGATGTATTTACTTGAGAAACACAATATGCTTAAGATATGNTAGACAGTCGATTAAAAACAGCCGATAGTCGGGCTGATATATCCTGTCAATCAAAAGAGGCTGAGAAAATGCACTGAATTTGTGCTTTGTGTAAAGAAAATGCTAAAAAAAACAGTTTGATGTTCAATATTAATAGTAATTATATGAATTAATAACATTCAGAAAGTTAAGAAATATTAATTTAATCTTCAGAATTTAGTAAATGTGTGTTCATATTAATTTGTGTTTGTTTATAACTGATCCCAGTTACTCTGAAACAAGTTGGTGAAATGGAGAGAATAAAGTTTTTATTTGCATTTCTTTCAAAATACAATAATTAAAATACATATATATGAATTATTAATTATAATGAAATTATCATTGATTTAAAAGAAGGTATAAAAGGCACAACCCCCAAACTATCGTTAAATTTCATTAAATTCATGCTTGAAACAAGAACTACTTGCCAACAGAGTAAGAAAAATAAACTTAAAGGTGCCATCGAACGTTTTTTCACAAGATGTAATATAAGTCTAAGGTGTCCCCTGAATGTGTCTGTGAAGTTTCAGCTCAAAATACCCCATAGATTTTTTTTAATACATTTTTTTAACTGCCTATTTTGGGGCATCATTATAAATGCGCCGATTTATGCAGCGCGGCCCCTTTAATTGCTCGCCCTCCCCGCCCCCGGAGCTCGCGACTCTATCAGTGCATAAACAAAGTTCACACAGCTAATATATCCCTCAAAATGGATCTTTACAAAGTGTTCTTCATGCAGCATGTCTAATCGCATAAGTATGGTATTTATTTGGATGTTTACATTTGATTCTGAATGAGTTTGATGGTGCTCCGTGGCTAAAGCTAACATTACACACTGTTGGAGAGATTTATAAAGAATGAAGTTGTGTTTATGAATTATACAAGTGTTTAAAAATGAAAATAACGACAGTCTTGTCTCCATGAATACAGTAAGAAACGATGGTAACTTTAACCACATTTAACAGTACATTAGCAACATTCTAACGAAACATTTAGAAAGACAATTTACAAATATCACTAAAAATATCATGTTATCATGGATCATGTCAGTTATTATTGCTCCATCTGCCATTTTTCGCTGTTGTCCTTGCTTGCTTACCTGCTTAAACTCCATTGATTCGGCTGTGCTGCTCCAGACGTTAATACTGGCTTGTGTAATGCCTTGAACATGGGCTGGCATATGCAAATATTGGGGGCGTACATATTAATGATCCCGACTGTTACGTAACAGTCGGTGTTATGTTGAGATTCACCTGTTCTTCGGAGGTCTTTTAAAACAAATTAGATTTATATACGAAGGAGGAAACAATGGAGTTTGAGACTCACTGTATGTCATTTCCATGTACTGAACTCTTGTTATTCAACTATGCTGAGGTAAATTCAATTTTCCATTCGATGGCACCTTTAAGTTAAGGTCTTAATATCTTATGCAATTTAGTTTCTCAAATAAATGCATCTTCTTTTAAGGATGTTTGGATATTTTAACTGGAAAACAAGTCCAAATGATTTTTGTAGTGTTGGATAATTTGCACTGACCATTGGCTTGCAGCTAGAATATTTTATTTTTGACAATTTTCTCACTTTTATTTTATTTTTTTTCACTTGGTTTTCTTGCACAAACAAGTCATATTCAGTTTCGCATGACCATTTACAATGCATAAATGTTATTAAAATATATAAAACAAGTAAAATTCATAGCAGACAATTCACACATGATATTTGTGAACAAAATCATTTTCTCTCAGACAGACGAGGGAAACAAAGTGCTGTTAAGTCAGACATGTTGTGACATGCGTGTCTGGTTCAGATGCAACACATCTGCATACTATATTTGAATTATTTTATTTTTGAATAAACCCTGATTTAAAACGTCCAACTTTAATAGACTCTAGCGAATGTTTTTTCTTGCATTGTGTTCAGCTTTGCCGCATTTATTCGTTTCAACAGCATGAAAGCCACAGAACCATAAAAACTGCACAGGCACAAATCCTCCGGCTATATTTTCCCCCTCACAAACAAGTTTTTCCATCCAGCTCTTCTCCCAGTCAGCCGTATGTCTCCGGGTATCTCTGATGACGCTCTGTGCTGCTTTCTGGCGCATTTGCCTGGCGGTCCGCCAGCTCTGATCCATTGAACGTTCCTCAAGGACAAAAGACTCTCGCTGCTGGAGCACTAATACACACTGTAAGGCTCAATTAAGGCCTTTCTCCGGGTTTATGCTGGTCAAATTGGTTTGGTACCTTTATCAGAGGCTTCAGATATGCAAAGACGGCACACTCATATTAACTATAAATTGGAGAAAGTGCAACTTCTGAATAAAAGAGCCAATCGCTGATTGATAAAGTCAGTGTGTCACTGCAGAAGCTCTGGTGTCAAAAACGAGTCCCTCTAAGAAATCACGTCTCCTTTAGGACCCAGGCAGAAACGCCTAATCAAAAGTTATCACAATGTCTTGACTTATTTCACTATTGTATGATGTTTATTACACTGAGTGCACAAACAACATGCTTGAAATATAAAATGGATGCCTATGTATTGCATAATGAAACAAACTGGAAGCCTAAAAATATAAATTTTTTGTAAGGAAAAGGATTGTTGCAACATACTATGTTCTGTAAAAGTAATTTAATAATAATTTTACACAATAATAGAAATTGCATTGGCTGGTCCAGTCTGAAAAACGCATGTTTCTTTGGTCATGATTTGTGCCTTTAGAACACTGATCAATAAATGATTGGATTGGCGTCATAAAAAGTGAAGCCATATTGGTGTCCCATTGTATTCCCTCACATTCTATTGAATTAATAGGAAATCAACTGACTTTAATGAGAAAAATTACCTAATAAGTCAGCGTTTTTATATCTTAAAGACCCCATGTGGTGAAAATCAAGTTTTTAAATGTTGTTTATATGTCTATGTGGTGTTTTAATATGCTTTAAGACAAACTATGTGCATATTCATAAGTCAACACCATTGCTGAGTATTTTCTCCTTAAAACTGCAGTGAAAAAAGACCCACGGTTTGAAATCGCTGGTGTCTGTGATGTCACAAACTACCTTGTAACCAATCACGTCAACGTGCCAGCGGGCTTTAGCATATCATATAATCATATTAATTACCGTATGTGTCTGACGTTGTAAAAAGCGATACCATTGTGCAGCGTCTACATCAGTAAGTTGACCGAGTGGATCTCTGAGCTGGTGTGAGTGGGTGGAGGCGGGGCTAATTTGCATATTCATAGATCCGTTTATAATAAATGAGGCAAGGGTGTAGAGTTACATTCAAGCTATTTTAAGGCATGCAGAATTTTTTCACAGGAAAAAACGTTTAAATAAATCATTTTGGAGATTAAAGATGAGTTTTAAGGGATAAAATGATTGACTACAGGGGGACTTTAAGTTTCTTTATATATATATACACACACTACAGTTCAATAGTTTGGAGTAAGGAAGGTTTTTTTATGTTTTTGAAAGAAATAATTACTTTTATTCAGCAAAGCTGCATTAAATTGATCAAAAGTGACGGTTAAAAACGTGTAAAGTTACAAATTATAATACATTTCAAATAAATGCTGTTCTTTTGGACTTTTTATTCATCAAAGAATTTTCGATGTTGATAATAATCATAAATGTTTCTTGAGCAGCAAATCATCATATCAGAATGATTTCTGAAGGATCGTGTGACACTGAAGACTGGAGTAATGATGCTGAAAATCCAGCGGAATAAATTACACTTTACTATATATTCACATAGAAAAATAGTAAAATTTGAACAATTTTTATTGTATTTTTGATCAAATAAATGCAGCCTTGGTGAGCAGAATTGACTTCTTTCATTGTATATAAACATAGTAATCATTCAGTACTATAGCATGTATCAGAATGGCGTTTGACAGCATTACAGCAGTGTTTTGTACAGCCGGGCTCACAGACTGTTATTCTCTTTTCTTCGCTCTGCATCGACAGGTTAACAGGCAGTTTCGTCCCCGACCTCATCGTCAGTATGACCCATCAAATGTGGCTGCATTTGCAGTCTGATGAAAGTGTGGGCTCTATTGGCTTTAAGATCAACTATAAAGGTGAGTCTGTTCTCTGCCTGAACTTCTTAGAGTGCCACCATAAATCACTCTGCCGGCTCAAAAGCTTAACTGCTGTTTTTCTCTCCTCCCAAAAGAAATTGACAAGGAAAGTTGCGGGGATCCCGGCATCCCTCTGTACGGCCTCCGAGAGGGCGGGGGCTTCTCCAACGGAGACGTGCTGCGCTTTGAATGCCAGTTCGGATTCGAGCTCATCGGCGAACGAATGATTTCCTGTCAGAATAACAATCAGTGGTCGGCTAACATCCCTATCTGTATATGTGAGTGCTGCATAGACCTGCATATCATTATGCATGTTCCTCGAAGCATAAATGTTTTTTAATCTTCTCTGGAATGCAAAATGAGATTTTAAGCAAAGCATCTGAGCATTTTTTTATTCTCTTGTCAATGTAATGAAAGTAAGGGGTGATTTATACTGTCAAGCTCCAAATAAAATCACTTCTGAAGTCGCTCAAAAGCATTGCATGATGATATTCGAGCTGTTTGATATTAAAGATATCTATATTAGCAGGTATTATAGTTAACTAATACCATAAAAAACGTCAGAATTCGTTATGATGATGTGATCTGCGTTATTTTAGTTGGACTAAAAAGGGCAATTTCATTTTTCTTTCTCTCAGACTGGAAGCTTTTTAAGTGCTAATGCAACAAAATGAAGAGCAAAGGATGCACATTAAGCGCGTAATCGATGCTTTATGTATTTCATCGTTCTCATGCTGCCACAGAGAATGATGGGAAATGTTGTCTTTGTGCACAAGGCTGTTGCTTCATTAACTGGCTAAGTGAGTAGTATTTTCGGGTGAGCGTGATCACTATTCTTCATTAATGATTTCCATAATGCAAACTCAATTACGTTGAGTTATTTGTGAGTTAACACTCACAATTAAAACTTAATTATGATCAATAACATTTGGATAGTGGAAGAATCTACCATGTTTTTAATATCATGTTTTGGACACTACCATGATTAAAATAACATCATTAGCAGTACCATGATGAATGTCAGTAAGATTTTCTTCAGACACTAAGTCTCTTCTGCTCATCGAGGCTGCATTTATTTGATCAAAAATACAGTAAAAATTGTGAAATATTTTTACAATCATAAACAGCTGTTTTCTATGTGAATATATAGTAAAATGTAATTTATTCCTGTGATCAAAGCTGAGTTTTCAGCATCATTACTCCAGTCTTCAGTGTCACATGATCCTTCAGAAATCTGTCTTTTTTAACATTAT
>RJVU01041021.1:397191-417049 GCA_003731715.1 Anabarilius grahami
TATCTATATAGCTTGAATAATTTTTTTTGCTTGTTTTCAATTTGGTAATTAAATAAAATATTAATCCTTTAAATATTAATCAACTTAAATTTGGTTATTTTAGTTAGTTGCCTTTACTTAGTTACCTTTAATTTGCATTTTTATGTTTAAATTTATCTGCTATATTTATATTCCATATTTTATTTCAGCTTTAATGCAANCTGGATTCATTTCAGTATGGCTAATGTACCCCTTCATCATGAACTTCCCTAAACATAGGCTAAACCATTCATCAGAACACACACAAATACATACAAACATGTATGTATTATATAATATATATATATATATTTTTTAAAATAAAATGAAAAGAAAATTATGAATAACATTTATTTATTTATTTACATCATCTTTTTAGGCTGTTCTAAACTAAAAGAGTTTGTGATTCTTTCTAAAAGAACTAATACTCTTAAACAAATTCGTTTTTGCTAACAACATTTTTGGCATGCGAAGCGTCGTCTTCAATCTGATTCAGAACAGCCGTCTAGTAGGACATATGGAAGGACATATTTTCCTCAATTTAATTCATAAGCCATTTATCCACCAGCATCAAACAACTTAATCCTGTTCGCTGAACATCACACCATTAGCTCAGCCAAAATAATCCCCAAATGCCTGTGCAACATACGAGACCCTCGTGTTTACCCACAATCCTCTGTTTTTTACAGTTTGATATTCCATTATGTATTCACTCGTTCCCTTCCATTTCATTAAGTAAGTCACGTTGCAAGTAACAAGCTCTCTGCTTTGATGTTATTTGTTCAGCGTTTGGACACAATGAGTGCCCGGACCCCGGAGTGCCTATGAATGCCAAGCGCTTTGGTAATAATTTCCAGCTGGGAAGCTCCATATCAGTCGTGTGTGAGGAGGGATTCATAAAGACGCAAGGCTCGGATACTATTGTGTGTGAACTGGAGGCTGGAAAGGTGATGTGGAGTGGTTTGATCCCCAAGTGTGAAGGTAGGTTTCAAAGTGCTTGCATCCGCCAAATGTTTCTGTGGAATAAATGTAGCCTTTTGGGAAAGATTGATCTAAATTACATTCCTTGAACTTGTAGAAAAGTGGTTTAGTTCCACTTCTTACCAAAAAAACAAAAACTTGACTCAAAATATCCCTTACCTATACCTGAAACTGTACGTTACAGTGATTTTACCACGTTACACTGTGTCCTGACACAACAACGCAATAAATGGCATCTTTTCCATGTTAATCAGAGTCCTAATTTGTCCTAATTTGGTTGCGAGTGCAGTGCGCTTGCAGAGAGACTCCGCCCACAAGCTCTTCTGATTGGCTGTGATTTGTGATTAAGTTGCGAGTGCAGTGTGTTTGCACAGACTCCGCCCACACTCTCTTCTGATTCTAAAAGTTGTAACTTCTTCCTGAGTCTCTCCATCAGTGTCGACTCCGGTTTGAACAATGTAAGGCTGAACACTTTCGTCATTTTGGCTGCGTGAGATTCTCCAGCTTTGTTGTTGTTGAGCAACGAAGCGCGACCTGTTAAAAGTCCGCCCTCTTCTGGGAAGGGGGTGGGAGAAGCAGCTCATTTGCATTTAAAGGGACATACACAAAGACTGTGTGTTTTTGCTCACACCCAAATAGGGGCAAATTTAACAAGCTACACAGTAAAATCCCCAGAGTTAAATCATCTCTGCTCGGAGTACATATGGTCCCTCTCTAAATAGTGTTAAAGTAACACTGAAGCAGAGTTAAAGTTAATGAGATAATTAAGCAATTAATAAGGCTGTGACTGAAGTCAGTTGTAGTTCTTGTGTTTCTCTTTTCTTCAGTGATTATGCTTGTTAACAGCAGGTGTTCATCACTAATGCACAATCATCACTTATTTAATCTCATTAACTTTAACTCTGCTTTAGTGTTATTTTAAAACTGTTTTGATTTAACTCTGGAGATTTTGCTGTGCATTACTAAATGATCTGTGGGGTATTTTGAGCTGAAACTTCACAGACACATTCTGGGGACACCAGAGACTTATATTAGATCTTGTGAAAAGGGGCATTATAGGTCCACTTTAAATAATTGCTAACTGCCATTTTCGGAAGGCCAAACAAAGGGGTTGTACATTTTTTGCAGCGAAGAAGTGGTTTCTCTGCTGAACTGAAGTTCTTCTTATAAACATTCTGCTCACATGTGCTTAAAATGTTTCCGGCAGCTCCCTGCGGAGGCCATTTCACCGCTCCGGTGGGAGTCATTCTGTCCCCGGGGTGGCCCGGCTACTACAAAGATTCCCTGAGCTGCGAGTGGGTCATCGAGGCCGAGGCGGGACGCTCCATCAAGATAAGCTTTGACAGGTCTGTTGGATAGCTCTGAGAATAGAAACACACAGAGGCATTATGTCTGGCGGCATCAGCTCTCCACGACGACAAATCATTTCAGCACATATCACGCTTAGAAAAGGCAGAAGCAACATATTCATATATCTTTATCCGGGTCCTTTGGGTGTGAAGGCCGAATGGATTTTTATGAAGTCTCAGTCTGGCGTAAGAGTCTAGTTAATAAAGTATAATGTCAAACGTAATTGAATCGTAAGCCTCGGCTGAATGCAGCAAAGTTCTTGTGTTTCCGGGTAATGTTTGTCATGGCGCACAGACTGAGAGAGCGGTCACCATTAGCGTCTGTATAAATGATTATATAGTGTTATGTCGACGGGCTTGATCCATAGGCGCGCTGTTTGGAGTATAAATCTATCGCTCGGCGTGGCGCCCATCGAGGCCGCCTGTGAAAGGGAAATGGAATTAATCTATATCTTGTTACAAATGGTTGACTTTATTTCATTAGCACCGCAATGCTTCCCTTGAGTAGGGCATTGAAATAGCATCAGATCTGAAGTTTGATATAACAGACTCCCGGGAGCGAACGCCTCGAGATGGATCACAAAAGACTGGATTGTGTTTCGCCGGCAGTGGGCTTGACGGCTCTTCTTTGACTTTTCACCGGAAAAATTACAATTCTGTCAGCGTTATATGCAACTTTGTGTGTGTCAGTCCTAGAGGACTTTATTTCTTATGAAATACAAAAAGAGATCTTATGATAAATGTGCTGGCTGCTGCTCTCTTCTATAAAATTAATTAGAATATGAATATGAATATTTAAAAAAAATAAACATAAAAGATTGTGTGTGTGTATATATATATACAGTATATATGTACATATATATATGATCGGTACGATTTTTAATGTTTTTAAAAGAAGTTTCGTCTGCTAACCAAGACTGCATTTATTTAATTAAAAATACAGTAAAAACAGGAATATTTTGAAATATTATTACAATTTAAAATAACTGTTTTCTATTTGAATATATTTTACAAAGTCATTTATTCTTGTATTTTCAGCATCATTACTCCAGTCTTCAGTGTCACATGATCCTTCAGAAATCATTCTAATATGATGATTTGATGCTCAAGAAACATTTATGATTATTATCAATGTTGAAAACAGTTGTGTACTTTTTTTTTCAGGATTCCTTGATGAATAAAAAGTTCAAAAGAACAGCATTTATCTGAAATACAAAGCTTCTGTAGCATTAAACACTACCGTTCAAAAGTTTGGGGACAGTAAGAATTTTTATTTACATTTTTTTGAAAAGAAATTAAAGAAATGAATACTTTTATTCAGCAATGATGCATTAAATCAATCAAAAGTGACAGTAAAGACATTTATAATGTTACAAAAGATTATATTTCAAATAAATGCTGTTCTTTTGAACTTTCTATTCATTAAAGAATCCTGAAAAAAAATATTGTACTCAAATATTTTGTACAATTGTACACAATAAATGTTTCTTGAGCAGCAAATCAGCATATTAGAATGATTTCTGAAGGATCATGTGACACTGAAGACTGGAGTAATGATGCTGAAAATTCAGCTTTAATCACAGGAATAAATTATATTTTCAAATATTTTCAAATAGAAAAGTTATTTTAAATTGTAATAACATTTCACAATATTATACTGTTTTTACTGTATTTTTAATTAAATAAATGCAGTCTTGGTTAGCAGACGAAACTTCTTTTAAAAACATAAAAAATCGTACCGATCCCAAACTTTTGAACGGTAGTGTATATATATATATAGTGCCCTCCACAATTATTGGCACCCTTAGTAAATATGAGCAAAGGTGGCTGTGAAAATAAATCTGCGTTGTTTATCCTGTTGATCTTTCATTCAAAACATTCACAAAGCACTGTTCGCCAGAGGAGAACTGGCCCCCCGACTAAGCCTGGTTTCTCCCAAGGTTTTTTTTTCTCCATTTTAACACCTGTTTGCCACCTGATGTCACCTGATGGAGTTTGGGTTCCTTGCCGCTGTCGCCTTTGGCTTGCTTAGTTGGGGACACTTGACATTTGACTTGACATTTGATATTCAACAGTATTCTTGACATTTAATCAACAGTGCTTCTGATCTGCCTGCATTGACACTATTCTTTAAGAGCTGCTGTGCAGCCAAAATTATGTACCAGTTATCAATGTAAAGCTGCTTTGACACAATCTGCATTGTAAAAAGCGCTATAGAAATAAAGGTGACTTGACTTGACTTAGTTCGAACCTTTCATCAAAGTAAAACAATTAAAAGTGGGGAGAAACTCACATTATGAAATAAATGTTTTTCTCCAATACATGTTGGCCACAATTATTGGCACCTAGAAATTCTTATGAGTAAAATATTTCTGAAGTATATTCCCATTCATATTTACATTTTTTAGCACACCAGGGTGATCATGAACATGAAATTGTCCAGCCATAACTTCCTGTTCCACAGGAGTATAAACACGAGGAAACACAAAAGCCAAATTCCCTTAATCATTCATCACAATGAGTAAAACCAAAGAATATAGTTCTGATGTGCAGCAAAAGATTGTTGAGCTTCACAAAATAGAAAGTGGCTGTAAGAAAATAGCTAAAGCATTGAAAATCCTCATTTCCACCATCAGGGCAATAATTAAGAAGTTCCAATCAACTAAACATGTTACAAATCTGCCTGGAAGAGGACGTGTGTCTAAACCGTCCTAATGTGAAGTGAGGAGGAGAGTTTCAGTGTCCAAAGACTCTCCAAGGATCACAGCTGGAGAATTGCAGAGATTAGTTGAGTCTTGAGTCTCAGAAAGCCTAAAAAAAAATAATCAAACAGCACCTTCATCCCCACAAGTTGTTCAGGAGGGTTTCAAGAAAAATACTCTGCTCTCATCCAGAAACAATCTTCAGCATACTCAGTTGTCAGACACGACTGGAACTTCAAACGGGACCGGCTTCTATGGTCAGATGAAACTAAAAAAAGAGCTTTTTGGCAGCAAACTCACCAGATGGGTTTGGCGCAGACATGGATAAAAAGTACCCCATGCCCACGGTTAAATATGCTGCTGGATCTTTAATGTTGTGGGCCTATTTTTCTGCTGGAGGTCCTGGACATCTTGTTCAGATACATGGTTTCATGGATTCTATCAAATACCAACAGATAAAAATCAAAACCTGACCGCTTCTGTTAGGAATCCAATAATGGGCCGTGGTTGGATCTTCTATCAGGACAATGATCCAAAACAATCATCAAAACCAACACAAAAATGTGTCACAAAATGAAGCTTCTGCCATGACCATCCCAGTTCCCTGACCTGAACCCTAAAGAAAATGAGTGAACTGAAGAGAAGAAGCACCAGCATGGAGCTGGAATCTGAGGGATCTGGAGAGATTCTGCATGAAGGAATGGTCTCTGATCTCTTGTCAGGTGTTCTCCAAACTCATCAGGCATTATAGAAGACGACTCAGAGCTGTTATCTTGGCAAAAGGAGGTTGCAATAATTGGGTGCCAATAATTGTGCCCAACGTGAACTATTTCATAATGAGCTTTTTCCCCCATTTTCAATTGTTTTACTTCAATTATAGGTTATAATTTTGTGAATTTTTCGAATGAAAGATCAGAAGGATAAACAATGCAGATTTATTTTCACAGCCGCTTTTGCTCATATTTACTAAGGGTGCCAATAATTGTGGAGGGCACTGTATATATATATATATGTGTGTGTGTGTGTGTGTGTATGTCTCTCAGTTTGTCTCCATTTGTATTTCGCTCCATTTTTTTTTGTGTGCATGCATAATATAGACATACAAAGCATTGCAAAATATTTTACAAAATTTGAAATATTTTAATTTAAAAGTTTATATATATATATTTTTCTGTCATTTAATGATTTGGAGTANGTCATGCAATGATTTGGAGTATTTGCAAATTAATTTTCAAAATGTGTAATTTTTTTATTTAATATTTAAATTATAGTTATTTATAATAATATTTATATACTATATATATACAATTTTACTGTGCTTTTTATTATTTTTTTAATTGTTTTATTTCGTTTTTATTGTAATGAATGTTATTTTGCTGAAGACAGAATGCAGGTTTGAAGCAACATGAGGATGAGTAAATTACAGCCTTTTCATTATTAGCTCAACGGTTTCATTAAAAGCGGGCTCCCCGCAGCAGATCTGTGTTTATTCACACATCACAAAGCGGTTTGATCCCATCAATAAACAGCAGTGTGAACACTGGCCGCGTCTGTGACTTCTCATTAATAGAGGCGGTCAACGAGGAACAGTTGGGCAGCCATGGGTAATGAGCTCTGTGTGTGTTTGTGTGTGAGGATAGAAACACATTTCACCCTGTAATTTTTTTATCTCCTTTCTTTGATCTGTTTTTATTTCCGGCAGGTTCCAGACAGAACTCAATTATGACTTTCTAGAGGTTCACGATGGGCCTAATCTCCTCTCGCCCCTAATCGCCTCTCTAAATGGCACCCAAGTCCCTCAGTTCCTGTTCAGCAGCGGCAACTTCCTGTATCTTCTCTTCACCACCGATAACAGTCGCTCTAACAGTGGCTTTAAGCTCTTTTATGAAAGTGAGTCAGCCGTCTTTATTGACCGTGTGCCTTTTGCCTGAAAATGATATTTCAACCTGAATGGTATCTGTCTCTGCACACAAGCAAACAGCTGGAGGATTTCTCTTTGTAGTATTCTGTCTCGCTCTCTCTATTTCTTGCCTTTTCTCTCTTTTTCTCTTCCCCCCTTTTTGCGATTTAGTGAGCTTTATTGGATTCACAAAAACTGTGCATTCGTATTTCCAAGCCATTTACAACGATAAATGCTGAAAAATAAATGAAGACAGTTTTTACTTAAATTCATATTGAGTAAACATTAAAAATAAATTAACAATTAAAGTAATGATAAATACAATTAGCAATGCATTGCAATAATAAAAAAAAAATAATAATTTTAAGTTTACATAGTTTTTTTCTGAAACTGTACATTTAACTTTAATGCACAATAAAATAAAATGTATTTATTTATTTACTTAATTTTTAATTGCTACCTGAGTAAACAAGGATTATTAACAAATAAAATGTATGCAATGCAATGGAATGAATTAAAATTAAATTAAATAATTTTAGGTAAGTTTACATTATTTTTTGAAACTTTGTTTACCTTTTATGCACAATAAAATTGAATAGAACTTTTGTACTTAATTTAAGATTTCTATATGGAGTAAACAAGGATTATTAAAAAAAATTATAAATTGAATTTGCAATAAAATGCAATGCAATAAAATGACATAAAACTAAATAAAATTAAATAATTTTAGGTAAGTTTACATTGTTTAATTTTTTTTTTAAATATATGTTTACCTTAAATGCACAATAAAATTAAATTGAATTTTTGTACCTAATTTTATATTTCTACATGGAGTAAACAAGGATTATTAAAAAAAAGTAATGATAAATTCAATTTGCAATAAAATGCAATGCAATGAAATTAAATAAAATTAAATAATTTTAGGTAAGTTTACATTTTTTAATCTATATGTTTACCTTAAATACACAATACAATTAAATAGAATTTTTGTACTTAATTTTAGATTTTATATGGAGTAAACAAGGATTATTAACAAAAAATGATTAATTCAATTTGCAATAAAATGCAATGCAATAAAATTAAATAAAACTAAATCAAATTAAATAATTTTAGGTAAGTTTACATTGTTTAATTTTTTTTTTTAATATATGTTTACCTTAAATGCACAATAAAATTAAATAGAATTTTTGTACTTAATTTTATATTTCTACATGGAGTAAACAAGGATTATTAAAAAAATAATAATGATAAATTCAATTTGCAATAAAATGCAATGCAATAAAATTAAATAAAATTAAATAATTTTAGGTAAGTTTACATTTTTTAAACTATATGTTTACCTTAAATACACAATACAATTAAATATAATTTTTTGTACTTAATTTTATGTTTCTATATGGAGTAAACAAGGATTATTAACAAAAAAAATTGTGATAAATACAATTTGCAATGCAATAAAATTAAATAAACTAATTTGAGGTAAGTTTATATTGTTTACATTGGTTTTTTTAAAACTATTTGTTTACCTTAAATACACAATAAAATTAAATATAATTTTTGTACTTAATTTTAGATTTCTATATGGAGTAAACAAGGATTATAAAAAAAAAGATAAATTCAGTTTGCAATAAAATGCAATGCAATAAAATTAAATTACATAAAATTAAATTAAATAATTTAATTTTTTAAACTATTTGTTTACCTTAAATGCACAATAAAATTAAATTGAATTTTTTTACTTAATTTTATATTTCTACAAGGAGTACACAAGGATTATTAACAACTAAAACAATAAATACAATAATCAGTGCAATGCATTCCAATAAAATAAAATAATTTTAGTAAGTTTGCGTTGTTTTTTTCCTGAAACTGTACATTTACCTTTAATGCACATTAAAATAAATGTATAAAATGTTGTCTATCTCTCTATCTATTGCTTTAAATTATGTCAATTAATCTCTCCTTTTGCCTTCGCTGTGCTTCAGGTGTCACTCTGGACACTCATTCATGTCTGGATCCTGGTGTGCCGGTAAACGGGGTGCGTTACGGGCAGGACTTGGCCATCGGCTCGGTGGTGTGGTTTGGCTGTGAGCCCGGATACAGACTGAGCCACGAGGAGCGGTTGGTCTGTGAGAAGAACCACTGGTGGAGCCACCCTCTGCCCACATGTGACGGTGAGCTGTCATCTCCATTACCCATCTCCATTAGACCAATTTAAAACGGTTCTTTGATTTCTACATTCAGCTATTGCAAGAATATTCAGTAGTGTTTAATTGAAGCCTGACTGTATGAGCCTGTATAATGATTCTCATCACATCTAATTCACACTGCATATCTCATCTAAAATTTAATTTCTCTGACACCAGGAAATACCATCAGTTCTTAATTAAAAAAGCGGTTCTGTCGAAACTGCACGTATTTGTTAAAAATCAGAACATAAAAAATATATGTAGCCAAAAATAATAATGTTTTTGTATAGTTTATACATGTACTAGGGGCGTGACAAGACATTTAGCTCATGAGACAAGACACGAGATTGAGACGAGATTTAAGTATTTTTAAGAAATCACTTTTGAACACGTACTCGCGTTTTACTTTCGCTTTCGAACTCTGAATATGTAGTGTCTCCCATCCAATAAATCGCAATAATCTTTGTGCTTTGTTACTTTTGATATGAAGCAAAGTCTCAGATTTCAAATAACGTCCATCTTATTATGAGATTCAAAAAATAAATACGGTTTTGGCGCTGTTTAATGTAGCGTGACGGATCGCTTTAGCACCTCAGTTAAAGAGAAGCATGTGATCATCCTCTCCTCCGCTTTAATACCAGTTACAGCGAAATAAACATGCATGAACATCTGAAGGTATGTTAAAAGATACATTACAACTTACTGAAATCCGTATCATGTCTCGTGTAATCGCTCAATCAGTGCTTCAACCTCGGAAAGACTCAATAAAACAGCTTCAATGTCACGTAACGTCACATTTACCTCAGAAAAACACATTCAGTGACCATAAACTCATTAGTCAGCTAGAAAAGTGCTCTAGAAAGCAACATTCTGATAAATAAAGTTATGCACCGTTACATATTCATTGTAATGTTCTTCAATATTTAATGCATGTTTGAATAAATCAGTTATGACAGCCGCGATTTAAATGTTTATATAAAAAACGAAAAAAAAAATGAATTGGAGTAGAAATATGATTATGTAATTGTGAAATTGTGAAAATTGTGTCAATACCCAGCCCTAGAAACAACCCTTATCAAACTAAATAAAATGGTTTTTATTCCCATAAAAAAGCAAAACAACAGGGCTGGGCACCGTAATGTAATGTAAACATAGCGGTGGCATAATCTACGCTAATTTTACACTCACACTTCGTCAAGCTCACTATTATTGTCTAAAGTGTCGTTAAGGAACTGGAAATGTTACACTCCTAATGATTCCCATCCATATGCATTATATATAGAGGCCGCAGTGTTACTGAATGTTCTATTCTTAAAACGTCTGTGAGAAAGTTTTGTCTTTTTTATGAGCAGCTGTGGCATTATGAGAGCTGACGAGCGTCTCCGTCTATTCATTTGGACATAATTGTCAGCTTAAGTGTTAATTATAAACCAGAAGAAACTCTGAAAATGTTTAGTTTGCTTCCAGACTGTTGACTATAATGCTCAAGTCTCTATTTCAAGACATCTAATACACTTTCAGCATGAAACAACCCGTTTTGCTTGTGCAACAAGATGTTCAATGAAATAAAATGTAGGACAGGAGTTGATTTTATCCATCAGGAACTGATTGGATCAGGAAACCTACTACCAAAAAGTTATATTTTGATATTTAAATAATAATAATAATGTCAGGAACTTTATCAAGAAAGTAAACAGGGTCAATTCAGTTACACTCAAATACCTAAAGTGTTAAAAAAAAGTTAACTTTAACCTTCTGGTAAAATGTTTTTATTTCCAAAAGAGCACTCATCGCTGGTCTGGCCCATTTGGCGTATATAATTTTAATGAATCCATGTCATTCTGAATGAACTGAATATGGAGGAAATATTTTGGGTACTTCACAGTGCCGCAGGGAAGAAAGAGAGAAAGAGGTTTAGGCAGATGTTGAGCCCGAGGCACTAGACTCTTTCATCGTCTCACAGGGATTGACGATGACATTCATTATCATTAAAGGTGAAGTCGCTGTGGAAATATGCCTTCATTCCTTGAATTCTGAAGTTCAGGCCTTAGTTTGGGCAACTCAAGAAGCAGTGACTATGACTGCATCCCAGTTCACATACTGTGGCTCTGTTCCAAAACCTACTGGCATTTTAAGGCACGTTCAAACTGAAAATAAACAAGTGTATTCTGTGATAAAGATTGTTTCTTATTGGCTGTGATTTTTGATTGATTTGGTTGCGAGGACAGTGTGCTTGCAGAGAGACTCCGCCCCCACGCTCTTCTGATTGGCTGTGATTTGTGATTGATTTGGTTGCGAGTGCAGTGCGCTTGAAGAGAGACTCCGCCCACATGCTCTTCTGATTGGCTGTGATTTCTGATTGATTTTGTTGCGAGTGCAGTGCGCTTGAAGAGAGACTCCGCCCACATGCTCTTCTGATTGGCTGTGATTTGTGATTGATTTTGTTCCGAGTGCAGTGCGCTTGAAGAGAGACTCTGCCCACACACTCTTCTGATTAGCTGTGATTTTTGATTAATTTAGTTGCGAGTGCAGTGCGCTTGAAGAGAGACTCCGCCCACATGCTCTTCTGATTGGCTGTGATTTTTGATTGATTTTGTTGCGAGTGCAGTGCGCTTGAAGAGAGACTCCGCCCACACACTCTTCTGATTAGCTGTGATTTTTGATTGATTTAGTTGCGAGTGCGCTTGCAGAGAGACTTCGCCCACACGCTCATCTGATTGGCTGTGATTTGTGATTGATTTAGTTGCGAGTGCAGTGCGCTTGAAGAGAGACTCCGCCCACATGCTCTTCTTATGGGCTGTGATTTTTGATTGATTTAGTTGCGAGTGCGCTTGCAGAGAGACTCCGCCCACACGCTCTTCTGATTGGCTGTGATTTGTGATTGATTTAGTTGCGAGTGCTCTTGCAGAGAGACTCCGCCCACACACTCTTCTGATTGGCTGTGATTTGTGATTGATTTTGTCGCGTCTGGTGTGAACAGACAAATTGCTTATCTCTGGAATCGTATCGCGTTCCATTTCATGTTGTTGTCTCTGGCTGTTACTAGTTTCCAATGTCGAGTCTTAGCATGGGACTGAAATGTTGTTTCTTTGGTTTGACCATTACTCAAGATCTATATTTGCCCCAATCAATATCTTAATCCCTGCCGAGATAATGCCACCAGCCTATTGCAGCTTTCGCTTTAGTACAAAACCCTGTGACAAGGTTTCTTGAGACACTTTGAGTCGCTCTTCAATTGACAGGTTGTGTTCAGAAGAAACACAATTAGAGATGAGCTTCAGATTTCCTGGTTGCACATATACAGTCAAACCAAAAATTATTCAGACATTTTTGATATATTTTACTAGTGGGTGCAGGACACTGTAGTTCATTTATGTAAGTGAGGATAGCAATATAAAGTAAACTGTGTCATATTATACCTAAAAATTCTTCATACAGTGGACTACCAGTAACATTTCTGACAGTTTATCTCTGAGATCTTGTCATATTTTATTACCATTTTTTTAAACTATAGTGAATAAACTGCATAAAGTCTGTCCAATGCATGTGAATTTTTGTTTATCTGTAATTTCACTTCAACATTCCTTGGCAGGTGTTTGCACAACATATAGCAGATGGTTTTGTTAATGTTTTAAAATGTTTCCAAATTAACTCTTTTATTTGGACACATCTGAAATATTTTATAGAATAGAATGTGAAGAGCATGAAGTACTTTTTAATTTTAGACTATTTATACATCTTTTATGCAGTGGCAGAAGCTTTTTTCCTAAGCATTTTATTAAATAGGTAAATACGTTCCCATTTTTTAAACCAAAATTATTTATTCATTCATCTGCACATCAATTTTAATGTAAAATCTGATGCGCCAGTTTACAGAAAGAGCCAGCCATTCCGAACAAAGCAGAATAAAATTCTTTGTAAATCATTATTAAAACCACTTGACATAAATTGTCGTATTCAGTTCAGTGTGATAATTTACATGAATATTTGGGCATTCAAACAAATTTCTGTGCAAAATGCTTAATTGTGATGTGATGATACCATTCTTATTTCACTTTCACTTACCTAAAATTGCAAACATATGCATGATAGTTTTTAATGCAGATTTTGCTCATGGTTTCACAACTGATTCACACAAATTCATTTTTTATTATATTTTCAGTATGTTGTAATGGGTTCATGCATTCCCTGCGATTCAAACCCATGGCAGTGACGTTGTTAGTGCCAAGCTCTACTATTTGAGCTACTGGAAATCTCTTCATACACATATCAGTAATATACATTCACTTTTTTTGTGTGCAATTAGATGTCAAAGTTTCTGAAATTCAGTATTCAAACTGGTGTTTACTAAGCCAAGCATCATTACCATTTTTGAGATTTGAAAAAAATTTTAAGTGATGCTATATTAAAGGTTCCTAATCTTATTTTGGAGTCTCCTATAATAGATTTACATGCATCTAATATCAAAAAACACTTGAATTTTCTCATTATATATGTTGCACATCACCTCATTTCTCACAGAGTCTGAAGCGGTTAGTTCGAATGTTCGGTCTCTTTAAACCCGGCCTTTCTGAAAGCCTACTCTGCTCTGATTGGACAGATGGCCCAGTCAGTTGTGATTGGTCGACTGCTTACAGTGCGTGTCAGAAATGAAACACCCATTACCATATTTGGATTTTAGCTCTTCCTCAGCACTTGATTCACAGTGATTGTGATTTTGCCGTATCAGTGTCATCAAAGTGATTCTCAGCTCTGAAAACAGTGTCTTCTCGACATGAACAACACGAACCAAACTCATTATGCAAATTTGTTATATTAATACTTAGGAATGTAACAGGAAGTGAGACTTGAATTATTGACAAAATAACTTTATTTGTTGTGAACTTTGATCTTTAAAACTTTAACATTCACAAACAGCTATATTACACAAGGTAACATTCAAAAAAGCGTAATAGGGGCACTTTAACTCATCCCGCACTGCTTGTGTGAAAAATAGATCCTAGGGGCGGATAGATTTGGGTCATCAGCGTAACAGTGGAAGGAGATACAGTGTTCCTTAAAGATTGACCCCAGGGGAAGCATATACAAGAAAAATAAAATCAAACCTTGAGGCACACCACATGTAAGAGGAGCTGCATCCGAAGTAAATTCACTAATACTAACAGAAAACCTTTTACTATTAAAATAGGATTGAAACCATTTAAGGGCATTTCCCTGAATGCTCACCCACTGCTCCAAATGAGAGATCAGAACAGAGTGGTCAATTAGATTGAATAGAGCTGGGTATTGACACAATTTTCATGATTCGATTCAATTACTATTCACATGCTTTCTGTTACGATTTCGATTCGATTCGATATTTTGGATGTAATATATCAGTTACAGTACATGGCAAATTTTCTAGAGGAAAAAAATCTCTCCACTAATGCTGTAAACTACACATGTGAGTCAGTTGGTACTACTATAATAATATTGAAGGTTAAATTAACTTATTTATATACAAACACTTAAATTACACTCAATGATGTTTTTATTATAAATAAAGTTTAGAATTACATAATCATATTTCTACTCCAATTCGTTTTTTTGAAATATAAAGATTTAAATCGCGGCTGTCATAACTGATTTATTCAAACATGTATTAAATATTGAAGAACATAAAAAATTACAATGAATATGTAACGGTGCATAACTTTATTTATCAGAATGTTGCTTTCTAGAGCACTTTTCTAGCTGACTAATGAGTTTATGGTCACTGAATATGTTTTTCTGAGGTAAATGTGACGTTACGTGACATTGTTTACAAGCTGTTTTATTGAGTCTTTCCGAGGTTGAAGCACTGATTGAGCGATTACACGAGACATGATACGGATTTCAGTAAGTTGTACTGTATCTTTTAACATACCTTCAGATGTTCATGCATGTTTATTTCACGCTGTAACTGTATTAAAGCGGAGGAGAGGATGATCACATGCTTCTCTTTAACTGAGGTGCTAAAGCGATCCGTCACGCCACATTAAACTGCGCCAAAACGGTATTTATTTTTTGAATATCATAATAAGATGGACGTCATTTGAAATCTGAGACTTTGCTTTATATCAAAAGTAACAAAGCACAAAGATTATTGTGATTTATTGGATGGGAGGCGCTACATATTCTGCTCATTCATCAACTGGAAACAGACTAGACTAATCGATTCTTGGGATTTAAGAATCGATATCGGTTCGTAAAAATGAGAATCGATTAAAATCGAGAAATCAATATTTTTTTACCCAGCCCTAACATTGAATGTCGTACTCAAATCTAACAGCACTAACACAGCAGACTTGCCACAGACTTGTTTAAAAAATGCCCATGCAATCATCCATAACACCCTTGCACCACGGCAGAGAGAGTTTTACTTGGGCAGTAGCACTCACTCACCTTTTTAATAAAACTTTCATGGATTGTGACCTTTGCTTGAGACAACGGCAGGTGGAAAGTATCTCAAAGCAGAGGAATTTCTCGTTACTCTTATTAACCTTTCAGTGGTATTTTTACTTCCGGTGAAGGTTAGTCTGCTCTTTGAATTCCCGGAGCTGAACTCTGCTCATCTCAACAGAAGTCTCTGAAAACAGAGCACTGGAAGTGATTCGAGAACAGTTGCATGTGCTTCCTGTAAAGTTTCAGATCTTTTTTTTAAGATTCCATACATGTCTTCCTGCAGCTCTGTGCGGAGGCGATGTTCGGGGCCCAGAGGGCATCATCCTCTCTCCCGGCTTTCCAGAGCTCTATCCCAACTCATTAAACTGCACATGGACTCTGGAGGTCAGCCATGGCAAAGGTACGTACCCAGGAGATCTCTTCATGTGCTGTCAGTAGAAGATGAGAGCTCGCTTTTGATTGCTTCCAAGCTCTGTCCAAGATACAGAGTGTGTATTTTTATTTGTTGAACACATACATTCAATACGTGTGTGTGTGTGTGTGTGTGTGTGCGCGTTTTTGTGACATATCAGGACACAAATGTGTATAATGACATGGGTATGACATAGGTATTACAAGAAGAGGTGACTTATGAGGACATTCCCCATGTCCCCACTTTTCAAAAGGCTTATAAATCACACAGAATGAGTTTTTGTGAGAAAGTAAAAGTGTGCACAGTTTCCTGTGATGGTTAGGTTTAGGGGTAGGGGTAGTGTAGGGGGATAGAAAATACAGTTTGTACAGTATAAAAACCATTACGCCTATGGAATGACCCCACAATTCACAAAAACAAACTTGTGTGTGACCCATGCTGGCAAAATGAGTCGCAATGAGCAAATTTTCAAAAATTATTGTTATACACCTGTTTGAAGTCGATAGAGTCAGCAAAGTCAGCTTTTGAGAAAAATTTTGTTTTCTGAAGGTTCCAAAACAAAATCACCTAGAAACCAAACCTTTAAATTACATTTACATTTACATTTATGCATTTGGCAGACACTTTTATCCAAAGCGACTTACATTGCATTATACTACACATTTGTATCTGAGTATGTGCAATCCCTGGGATCGAACCCATGACCTTGGCATTGCTAGTGCCATGCTCTAACCACTGAGCTACAGGAAAGCCCTGGTAATACCCTGGTAATACCAACGAATTTGGTACAAACNGCAATGAGCAAATTTTCAAAAATTATTGTTATACACCTGTTTGAAGTCGATAGAGTCAGCAAAGACAGTTTTTGAGAAAAATTTTGTTTTCTGAAGGTTCCAAAACAAAATCACCTAGAAACCAAACCTTTAAATCCCTGGTAATACCAACGAATTTGGTACAAACCAAAAGTCAAAACCCATATCTATAGGAAAAAAAAAAAAAACACACACACATATATATATATATATATTCAACTTTTTGTTCCCATGATGTTTGATTAACATTAACGAAACAGACAGCCTAAATATTAAGACCTACTGTACCAAACAGATCTAATATAAAGTTACACATCAAATGTTTTTCCCCAATAGTTAACCAAACACTCACTTAAGACCTAACAGAGTGAATACTCGTCAAAACAGAATTTTTGAAATTCTGTAATTCTGTTTATATGTTTTTATCGGGATGTCTGAGGCGTCTTTGTGTGCGCTTCGGATCTGTCAGTCAGCGTGAGTAAGATCGTTTTGTTTACATCAGGATGAGTTTGAAAATCATATTTCATTAGTTCAGACTCATGCCATCGAGAATTCGCTATAATATTCACAAAGTTGGAATGCTGCGCTTTGAGACGATACCAAATTTGTGCCAGTCGTGCAGAAGACGAGCGCTTAATAAACACATTTTTGTGAAAATCTAAATTTTGACCAAAATTTAAATTTTTCACTTGTTTTACCTGTAGCACCATGTGCATTCTGACTCTTTTTGCCTGCACAGTCACATATGTATATTTAACATTGTAAATGTACTAACTGTCACTTTTGATGAATTTAATGCATCCTTAATGAAAAAAAGTTCATTTAAAAAAAAAAAAAAGAAGCTTACACTTGCATCTTGTTTACTTAAAGACTTCAAGAGTAATTTCCTTTGACTTGATGCATCCTGATGCAGAAGTAAAAAAATATATATTTGTCCTCATCTGTTCAGGTGTGCAGTTCACGTTTCATGCGTTTCACCTGGAGGATCACCATGACTATCTGCTCCTGACGGAGAACGGCAGCTTTGCACGACCCCTCGCCCGGCTCACCGGTTCGCAACGACCTCCGCCTGTCAACGCCGGGCTGTACGGAAACTTCAAGGCCCAGCTTCGCTTCATCTCCGACTTTTCCATTTCCTTCCAGGGTTTCAACATCTCTTTCTCAGGTGAAAGAAATTCTCAGTGTATCCCATTTTAATTTTTTGTGGTGCATTTTGATTGAATCTAAATTTGATTGATTGATCTATCTATCTACACTGTAAAAAACAATTGTTGGTTTAACTTAAAAAAGTAAGTTACCTGGTTGCCTTAAAATTTTGAGTTCATTGAAATAAAAAATTTGAGTTAATACAATGATGGCGATTGGATTAATCAACAGAAACTCAAAATATTATGTTATCTGAACCAAATTAATGATTGAAGTTGATTTGACAAAAGAAAAGTCTATCTATCTATCTATCTATCTATCTATCTATCTATCTATCTATCTATCTATCTATCTATCTATCTATCTATCTATCTATCTATCTATCTATATCTATCTATCTATCTATCTATCTATCTATCTATCTATCTATCTATCTATCTATCTATCGTCCGTCTGCCGCTGTTATACGAAGACTTTTTAAACCCATCTTTTTCCATTCAACTAAGCTTGAAAAAGGGCCAAACATTTTTACCAATGCTAAAAAGATTCCAGTTGGAGAGCTTTTTCATTTTTGGTTGCATTATTTCTGTAAGGTCGGCATGATGCATTGTTAGAGGACTCGCCATTCTGATGGAACTCATCTGCAGTACACACAAGCTTTATGTAAATTGTTGCATTCAATTCAATGTAAGAGTTTTGAATTGTTTGTAAAACCATTTTTACCTAAACTGTAAAACGATGAACCCTTTCTTACATAAAAATTACAAAAGTTTTACGCATGATACTTTCACAAAGAGTTTGATGCAGTAATTTATGTAAGAATGGTTTTGTTTCCATTTCCATTCATTAGCAGCAGATCTAATAATGAATCTGAAGGTTATTCTAGGACAAGAGCAGCCGTTATCATCATCAGCGCCTACAAGTCTGCTTCTATGAAAAGTCATAACTGCAATTAGATATAGATGGTGCTTTAATACAGTGATAAAGGTAATCGATTGGCAACAGCTTGAGCTTCGTCTCAGTGGCTTATTGAGAGTCTGAGACTTATCAGTGTTGCCGGCAGTCTTGTCGTCAGACTTCAGCGCTGAACTTCTGGCTGATATTAGAGCTGGCTTTGGGCTGCGTTTGTCATCAGTCACAGATTCCCACTGGACGGTCACGCCGGATACCCACCGGCCACTGGGTTAAACTAGGCTTACGACTAATGCAATTAGCTGTTTCACCTTTTGACGCAAAAGTGGAAAAGAAACCCATTTTACAACTAAATATGAGTTTATTTAATAGGGAAAAAAACCCATCAGGAAGCCAGCAGTTCTTTTAAAGCAGTTCCAGTTTCCAGGAATAACAGGCTTTAACCCTTGTGCGTCCATGACATATTTAACTTTGATAATGTTGCCTGTGTTAATGCCAAATGCATACATTTTGGCACAGGTGTGCATTTTTATTGGAATTTTACTATTTCACCCTCATTTCCTTTAATAAATCTATTTTACACTAGTAAGACAAAATAGTTACACTCAGGATCAAAATCCCCATTGAAACCCATTAAAATGGCAATTTTTAATCCCAGGGCCATTTAACTATAAAATGATTCAGTTTTTGTTAATAGGCTTTCATTCTGTTGGCAAGGCTTCAAAATTAAACATTTGTACAATTTTTTTTTTTAAACCATTTTCTCAGGTTTGGCCTATAAAGCAAATTCTCGCTTTTTCTTGTTTCCTGCTTCTGCGTATTATAGAGCCAATTTGATAAATTATGCAGCTATAAATGTGTGTGTGTGTGTGTGTAATATTTGAGAGAGAGAAATTATACTGTACTGCAAATCACAAATCCCAGCGCTGTTTACACCAGTGAAGATTAATGGAAATTAATTTTTGTCCTCTATGGACCTCAGAGTAACTTTTTTTTTTTTTTTTTTTTTTATTT
>RJVU01041021.1:418080-429478 GCA_003731715.1 Anabarilius grahami
ACTGTTTTCAACATTAATAATAATCATAAATGTTTCTTGAGCATCAAATCATCATATTAGAATGATTTCTGAAGGATCATGTGACACTGAAGACTGGAGTAATGATGCTGAAAATTCAGCTTTGATCACAGGAATAAATTACATTTTAAAATATATTCACATAGAAAACATGTTATAGGAAGAAAAAACAATGTTTCCAGTTGGACAGATTTTTCATGTTTTTCTGCACTATTTTTATTTTTTTGAAGTCAGTGTGATTCAGTGTGTTCGAGGACGCGCCGTTCTGATAGAAAGCCAAGCTGTGAAGAGCCCATAGGGTTTGGCTCATGTTTACTGAGCCATCGTATGCATTAATTAAGGACTAGAGTTATGAATACCCATACAATTATCCACAAGCCAAGTTCCTGTATTAGCCTAATATAAATTCCCTGATGAAAACGGTGGTTGACCTTTACTGAAAACTGAATATTGATGGGATTGACAGAAGCAGACATGCATAATGCAAAAAACACCAAGCGAGAAACTGCAGACAAAAGCTTTCCGCCATTAGCGTTTTAGCATTGAAAGTACAGAGACAAGAATTGATATCTTTACATAATATGAAATCTGTTTTTCTATACAATCTCAGAGAGGTGCAGGCGTTCATATGCTGTCTGTAAATAGATTTGAATATGGAGATATGAGAGCTCAAAGTGACAAACAAAGCAATTTGCGTCGTTTTGCTCTCGTCCATCAAACTCATCTGAACTCAGTGCTCCTGTGCACAGAGCGAAGCACAGCTGCGGTCCTACGCTAACCCATTCTGAATATAATTTACATATGTGGGAATGATTTACACTGGCTCTAATTGATTGTTTGAGTGTTTGCAGATAACCCAGAGTAAATGTTCACTCTGTTTACTCTGATGTGATATTAATCGAGACATTGGTTGAATATCAAGACCATGCTAAAATAAAGCAATGAGAGAGCGTGTGTGCCATTTATCAGAGGGAGTCAATCCCATAGACCCCCATGTTAAAATGCCCAACTTTACAGCAGAAAAAAAATAGGTTTACAGCCTGGTACAAAAAGTGGTTTTGGTCTATACATGACAACTGTGAGGGGGGGGATTTTTTATAACTTGTCCATTTAAATTATATTAAGCCTTAAAGTTCTGCATAATTAAGGGCGTGGTCACTTGATTGACAGGTGTCACTACTAGCCATTTGTCTGCTGTTACGTCACCTCAGCAATGTTGGGTAAATTACTCAAAAAAGTAATCCACTACAAATTACAAATTACTACATTAAAATTGTAATTTGATTACATTACTGATTACGGCATGTAAAAAGTAATCAGATTACTTATTACTTTACATTCAAGTTACTTTGAAAACCTTTAAAACCTACAAAAATACACCACAAACTGAAACTCGTAGTTCTTTCCGGAATTTAATATTGACTGAAAAATATTACAGAAGTATGAAAACTTAAAAATATTCGTTAATCATCTGTAGATTATTCATTCTAATGTAATCATAACGGTCGCCTGAGGGCGCTCAACGACTACGTCATCTGTGAGCGTGAGATTCTACAAACTAAAAATAACTTTATTATAACTAATAAATATATGAAATATTGTACACTTGTTAATGTGTTTATTTTTTTGATTATGAACACATATTAAGCATGACAAACCAATTATACAGTCGATGAAACTACAAAGCTGCCACGTATGATTACAAAATAAAGTCATTAAGATTGTTATTAATATTATTTTATAAAGTAACATGTAGGATAAAAGTAGTTTTATCACGTGTTGAGCCGTTTCTGTGACAGCTCCAGCCCTCTGACGCACAGTTATACGTCAGCGACGGAATTCACTCACTTCATGTCGTTCACTCTTTGCGGATATAGTGCACTCAAATGACATTTGTATGTAACTGCATTAAAGACATTTATAATAACATTTGAAAACAGTATTGTTCAGAAGTTACCTTCCCTCCCGATCCTGAACAAAAATCCAATCTAGCTTGTTTAGGCGAGGTTGGACCGCTCTCGTCTTGGGCGCGGGTATCCATCTCCACGCGTTCTCCGGTGATTCATAATGACGCATCCGCGCCAAACGTGATTTCTTTTAGAAATGCACTTTACCTAATATTTTTTTTCTTGTAACGCAAGTAATGTCATTTTATTGACATCAGTAACTGTAATCAAATTACATAAATTTAAAATGTAATGCGTTACATTACTGCGTTATCAGAAAAAGTAATTAGACTACAGTAACGCGTTACTTTGTAACGTTATACCCAACTCTGCACCTCAGCTAATTCCAGCTTCTGAATTTGGCATCGTTCTTGGATCGTCTTGGCATTGGCTAAAAGTTTTGTCCGTCAGATTTACTACAATGACTATGGCTGGAGAATATGCCTCTCAAGACACCACAAAATCCGACAGCACTGCTCGGATATTATAACTAAAACTGCTGCACTAGTTCACGGGCTCATTTGTTTGTGAGAGTCTAATATATACGATCGTATACAGTTTTACAACATAAACGCTGCCCTGGTTGCATAATTTCTTGAAGAACGATGATGGAGAGCAGATCGTTCAGAAGAAATATGATGCAAACAATGGACAATATATCAATATTTCATGGATTTAATGCTTTTGTGGACAAAAAGTGCTGTTGGATGTTATTCAATGGACATTTTACCCAAGTGTGACACAGCGACATTTTTTCACGGACGAAAACGAGACGATGACTAAATAAAAATGCGTTTTGAATGACTAAAACTATGACTAAAATCTACTCTAATTTTCGTCAATGAATAAAAACGAGATGAAAATGATAGAGAGGGATGATTTGGGAAGATATCCAGTCAGGACTGCTGTCCTGTGTGGAAGATGCGCACATTTGAAGTGTAACGTGCTGATCCAACCGTGGTAAATATTATAAAGCGGCGAGAATATTTTTGGTTTGCCAAAAAAACAAAATAACGACTTATTTAGTGATAGCCGATTTCAAAACATTGCTTCAGGAAGCTTCGGAGCGTTATGAATCAGCGTATCGAATCATGATTTGGATCGCGTGTCAAACTGCTGAAATCACGTGACTTTGGCGCTTTGAACCGCTGATTCGACACGCTGATTCATAACGCTCCGAAGCTTCCTGAAGCAGTGTTTTGAAATCGGCCATCACTATATAAGTCGTTATTTCCTTTTTTTGGCAAACCAAAAATATTCTCGTGGCTTTATAATATTAATATTGAACCACTGTACTCACATAATCTGATTTAAATAAGTTTTTAGTACATTAATGGATCTTGAGAGAGGAAATGCCATTGCTGGCTATGCAGGCTTCACTGAGCCATTGGATTTCATCAAAAATATCTTAATTTGCATTCCGAAGATGAGGGTGAGTAATTAATGACATTATTTTCATTTTTGGGTGAACTAACCCTTTAACCTGATGTACTAAAATAACTAAAACAGAAATAAAAATCTATAATGACATTTAAAATCAAAAACTAAAAGACATAAACATACAAAAATTACTAAAACTTTTAACTAAAATTCAAATCTAATCAAAATTTTAAACAAAATCTATAATAGTATCTCAATGATAAGTGTGTCAGTCCCTGACAAGTACTTAATTAAGCTCTCTTTCGTATCTTTTTGCACTTGAACAGTCAAAAACCACTCGCTTTGGCGAGTAAAGTACAGCTGGTTGTCTTAAGTGAACATAAACAGTTTAGAGAGTATATCAGATGTATATCAGTGTATTGGATCTGTGTTTTATTAGAGAAATGCTTACTTAATGCATTACAATTTAACTAAATTAGATTTAGTCGACTAAAACTAGACTAAAACTAAAACAATTTCCGATGACTAAAATATGACTAAAACTAAATGGCATTTTAGTCAAAAGACTATGACTAAAACTAAATAAAAATTTGCTGTCAAAATTAACACTGGTGCGACGAATTGGATTCATCTCGCGATCGCTATATCCTTACAAAGGTGTGAAGTCCCGATTCGATTTTGCGTGTTGTCATTTGCACACTGACACAAATTACAATATTACTGTTGCTGGAGCATCTATATCGTAAAACAGAAACAGTAGATTGACAGTAAACCCTTAGAATATTCAAATGATGTATAATTTATCTTTATTAAAATTTTAGATAGTATCTAAGATAGATAGATAGACAGCTCCTTAGCCTGAGCTAACTTGATCATGTCGAGCTAGGCGGGTGTGGTTTCAGCAACAAGGCACCTCAGCTCCACCAACGTCCCGCCTCTTTGCCCATTTTCAGTTATCTGGGAGTGACACGCGGTGACATGCTGCCAAGATGGCGATGGCTGGCACCGCCCACTTTGGGCTTCAAAAATGCTCTTAAGAAACCTACGGGTGACGTCACAAGACACTACGTTCATGTTTTATACAGTCTATGGTTGAAACTGGCGGTTATGGTAAGGGGCGGGACATTTCCCAAACATCAATCACAACACACTGCTCCAGCCGACCAATCAGAGCACATTGTGCTTTTCAGAAGGAGGGGCTTCATAGAGACAGGAACTAAACAGGGGTGCGTTTCCCGAAAGCATCGTTGGTGAACCATGGTCGTAAGTCCCATTGAACTCTAATGGTAACGACGGAACTTGCGACCATAGTTCGTTTTCGGGAAACGCACCCCAGAGCGTTACTGACAGACTGGGAAGAGAGGAGCTGAACAATGGAGAATAGGAGAATAATAAACATTCAAACAGGAAAATCTGCTCTAGTAGAGCACAAAAACAACATCAACACTTTGAAAAAGGGCATAGAAAATGAGAATGAAATGTCCAACTCATAAATGGTGAATAGACAGCACAGACTTGGTTCCTTTTTAAAGGAGAGCAGATTATTACAGAAGTGAAAAAAAGCGATAAAAATTAAATGACGCATAAAAACACAAAGTACACACATACTGGATAAAGCAGTGTTATTTTATTGAACTTTTTCATCAATACTTTTTGATATTGAATAGCGATTTTGAGCAGTTTTTTTGCAGTGCATCATGGGATTGTCATGTTGTCTTCTCTGTAAAAGATGCTTTTGATGCTGCTTTGAACATTCGGTCTTAAAGCCTTTATATATAAAGTATATGAATGCATTAATAATGAGCCTTATAATGATCTCATGAATAATTGTAACAGTTATATTATTATCTATTCATCGAACACACCTTTAGAAAGTATAATGCATTTAAAACACACGACGAACCAATTTTAGATGCAACAAGGAATCTGCAAATATTATAGTGCATTTTAACTTTGGTTACAATTATGCATTTTAACATGCATTATGAATACCATTATAATGCTTATGCATTAACTAAAGTGTTAAGGAGTAGGTATCTATCTTTAAAACGCTGCCTACTAGGTTTCAGAACTGATTCCTTTTTGTATTAATAACAGCTACTGCTTACATGAATCACATCTTTCATCCTGCAAGCCGTATTACATATTTTAGCACCTTTTTAGCACACAATGAAGTTCGGCCTGTATAACGTAATGCATCAGCAACTAGGAAAGTTTTCTTCTAAACTTTTCGCCTGCTTGTTTTTCTCAGAGTATGATTTGGAGCCATGCGAGGACCCCGGCGCGCCCCAGTTTGGCAGGCACAGCGGTGGCAGCTTTGGCATCGGCGACACCCTGGCGTTCTCATGTGACCTTGGTTACCGCCTGCAGGGCGCTCGAGAAATCTCTTGCCTGGGTGGCGGGCGGCGCATATGGAGTGCACCTCTGCCAAGGTGTGTGGGTACGTGGTCAGCTGCTCTCATTCGCTTGGACCTCCAGAGTTTGATAAAGTCTCCGTGGTTGCATTCGAGTTCAACGACGTTCTAAATGGAATTCTAGTGTACTACTCAAAGCATACTGCATAGTATACTACATATATACTGCACTATAAATAGTGTAGAAACTATTTTCACTCAGAAATTGCTAGTAAATGTCAAATTAATTCTAAAGAAACGGCAATGAATTAAACATGAAATTTAGAAGCAGAAAACTGAAATAGTATTTTCTTGTAAAACGTAGTCAAAGTATGTTTTATTTACAATTAAAAAAAAAAAAATTCCAGTATACTTGAAGTATAAAGTATGCATTAAGCATTTCAAATGGTATCCAATTTTGAGTTCAATATCTGACCTTTTGGCAGTCTAAAAAAAAAACTGTGGATGATTTTCTTTTTCATTTGATTGCACGAACGAGCGCATTGCATTGTGTGATACAGCACCGACTCGAATGCAACTAATGCGTGACCAAATATGTTGTTCAAGATATTTAAATCTACTGCATGTTTTGATGGTATATGTTCTCTTTCTCTATACCTAGTTTTTATTTACTTTCCCAAATTTACATTTTTCACGCGCTGCGTTTCCACTATGTCACTACGGTTCCTCATTATTCATAGCTGAATGCGGCTCAACCGTTTCCAAGAATGCCGGTGTCCTGTTGTCCCCAAACTACCCCCGGAATTACGAGAACAACCACGAGTGCATCTACAACATTCAAGTACAGGCAGGAAAAGGAATAAACATATCGGCGAACAGCTTTCATCTGGCTCAAGGTGACGTTCTCAAGGTAAGTACTGACTGAAGTTTGAACAAGCTTGCAACACATTCATTCGATACTAAAAACTAATCATTAAAGTACTGTTTAACGCACAGGGTTGGGGAGTGACGAAATGCATGTAACGTATTTAAAATACAAAATTTGAGTAACTGTATTTCATTTTAAATGGGTGGTAATCAAATTACAGTTACATTTGAAAAGTATTTTAGATTACCAAAGTGATTACTTTGAATTTCATTTAAACATTAATGTAAACTGTGACGGGTAATTAATGTAAAAAGCAATTGGTGATTCTCTGACTCTGACAGTCTGCAAAAGCATCTGCTACATTTCTGCTCATAAGTTTCATTCCTCTTATGCAACATTTTAACCAAATGAGAGGGATCATAAAAATGGCAAGTTATTTTTATTTAGTGCTGTCCTGAATAAGCTATTTCACATAAAATATGCTTACATTATATTCCACAAGACAAAATGACTGAATTTATAAAAAATGCCCCATTCAGAAATGTATAAACCCTTGAATCTGAACTGTCCTGATAATCCACGACTGTTTGCATGTTTTACGATAGTTGTTTGTGAGTCCCTTTAACTGTTAAAAATGGTAATTGCAACTTTTTATCTCACAATTCTGACTTTTTTTCTTGCAATTGCGAGTTTGCATCTTACACTTCTGAACTTTTTCTCAGAATTGCGAGACAAACTCGTAAATGCAAGATATAAACTCAGAATTGCGTGATTAAAAACTTGCAATTCTGACTTTTTTCTTGCAATTCAAACTTTTTTCCCATCCATCATAAAGGCAATCCATATGACTCCAAGGGGTTAATAAAGGATATTTTTCTTGCAAAAACCCATCGCTTCATTCCAGAAGGCCTTTATTAACTTTATTAATATGGATTGCTTTTATGATGGTAGGATGCGTTTTTTTGGGCTTCAAAATCTCGAGCCCCATTCACTCCCATTATAAAGCTTGGAACAACCAGAATATTTTTTAATATAACTCCGATTGAGTTTGGCTGAAATTAGAGTCATATACACCTACTGTAGGATGGCTTGAGGGTGGGTAAATCATGGGATAATTTTCATTTTTGGGTGAATTATCCCTTTAATATCCCTTTAATGCTTAAAGCAATGTTTTGTTTGTTTAGCAACACGTTAACGTCACACTCCATAGACTTCTCCGGTCTCTTTTCCCAGTTATATGATGGTCTGGACAACACGGCAGAAGTTATGGGAGGTTTCTCGGGTTCCTCTATGTTGGGTCAGTCGTTGACCAGCACGTCGAATCACCTGTGGCTTGAGTTCTATTCTGATCAAGACGACACGGCTGAGGGATTTAAGCTGGTTTACAACAGTAAGTTTCCTCGTACTCTTGATTAAAGTGTAACTTTGCCTGCTTTGTGTTGTTACAGTGTCAGTATGTAAATGAACAGTGTTTACTGTTTCTCCATGTCACCTGGCCCAAGAAATTCCCATTTATTTGTCAGCAAAAGTCTGAAAACTCGTCACTCAGCGCACTTTTGACAGCTCCAGGGTGTTCGTGAAAACTACAGATATACTTCCACATTTTTGTATCCCCGCTCACGGACAGTCGGATCGACAGAGGGTTATTAACAGAACAGTTATTGTATGATCACTGAAAATTGTAACGTACACTTTAAACAGCATTATGGTAAAAATAGAACACTGTGGAAACAGCTTTCTTACCTGTAAAGACATGCTGCGTCCCAATTCACATATTATCTGTTTGAAATTAGAATTAGTGTGTTCCAAATCATGGTATGTTGAAATGAATGTTCCAAAGACATCCGGATGGTCTATTTTTTCCGGTTAGATTCCAAAGTGCAGATCCGTACACACTCTAACGACTAATGTTGCCCACAATCCATTGCCCGTTGGATGAGGATTTGATCAGAACAACAAACACAAATATAAAGTGTTAAGAAACTACAAACATGGCGGATGTGCAAGACCAATGGTTAAAGGATTAGTTCACTTCAGAATTAAAATTTCCTGATAATTTACTCACCCCCATGTCATCCAAGATGTTCATGTCTTTCTTTCTTCAGTCAAAAAAAAATGAAGGTTTTTGAGGAAAACATTCCAGGATTTTTTCTCCATATAGTGGACTTCACTGGGGTTCAACGGGTTGAAGGTCCAAATGTCAGTTTCAGTGCAGCTTCAAAGAGCTCTACATGATCCCAGACGAGGAATAAGAGTCTAATCTAGAGAAACAATCGATCATTTTCTAAAAAAAATAAACATTTATATACTTTTTAACCACAAATGCTCATCTTGCACTGCTCTGCAATGCTCCACGCATTACGTAATCACGTTGGAAAGGTCATGCGTGATGTAGGTGGAAGTACCCATACGTTGTTTTACCTTTTTTTGTAAAGGCCGACTTAGTCTTTGCACATTCGGTACTTCTGCATAGGTCATGCGTGACATTTCCAACGTGATTACGTCATGCGTGGAGCATCACAGAGCAGTGCAAAACGAGCATTTTTGGTTAAAAAGTATCTATATATATATTTTTTATTTTAAACGACCAAAGGTTTTTCTAGATCAGACACTTATTCCTCGTCTGGGATCATGTAGAGCTCTTTGAAGCTGCACTCAAACTGACATTTGGACCCGTTGAACCCCAGTGAAGTCCACTATATGGAGAAAAAAAACCTTCATTTCTTTTCAACTGAAGAAAGAAAGACATGAACATCTTGGATGACAATGAGGGTTGAGTGATCAGTATCTAACTTGCCGAAAAAATATTTATTCATTGCTATCCACATTATATTTCATCTATAACAGCATTGTGAACTTTTAATAAAGATACATTTGGTCATTGACTTTTAAATGCATCATTGTGAAAACAGACGAGGAAAGTCTCAGCATGAATGACACACGACTGGCAGATCAACATACTCTGCTACATTTCTCTCCGATACGGTAGGAAATTAAATTAAATGGAATGTGGAGGATTTTAACTGTGACAAGATGATTGACAGGGCAGTTTAAACGGTGACAGGATGCATGTAACTAAGTGACAGAGCGTCCCGTTAAAGACGCAATTATGATAAAGTAGTTTGTCGCAAAGCGATTATGCCACACACTCAAAAGTATGTACTTTTTCTTCATAAAGTCACTACATAATTTTAGGACGTAGTATATGTAGGCGAATATGGACACAGTTTTTCCCCTCCGTTTGGCCTTAATCACTGTTTGTGGTCATCCAGTTTGAAATGTTGACTACAAACATGGAGGTTTTTCAGATTGTCCGTCACGGCATTCTTTTCCGCCTTTATCTGCTGCCTATAATACGAAACCGAAAGTAACACGCTTTACCATTTGAATTCTCGCACCTAGAAAAACACCATTATGACTAAAAGTTTGCTAAGAAGTATTTCCTACTAAAGCAAGGCGGAATTTGACTCTAGCCAAGCCATCCAATAGGAGCAGAGTGGGCGTGGCCTTGGACAGCAAAATGCACATTATGGGTGTTGAAGTTTTCCTACCAATTTCACAAAAGGGAAGACAACAGCCTTCTTTCTCAGTTTTCTCTAGTCAGGAAGCACCGATTTCAAAAACATTTTCACTTTTCTACTTCGTAAGCAGCCAAGATTTGTTGAAAACCCATTTTGCCAGTGGTGAAGTACTCCTTTAATTCTACACTACTTGTAGAAACTCACACACACTAGAAGTTGCATGAAATGTATTGACATTTTTTGGCCAGTCTTGGATAACATGACTTCAGTAGCTCTTCACAAACTGCTTCCCTGGTGTAGCTTCTGTTTTATTTTCACCCAAAAACCCGCATTCATCAAGCTCACGCTGCAGACATCCGAGTTCATTTGGGATTTTCACGTCCAAGTTAAAATTTAAAGCTCAGAAACTCCTATAACTTGTCAAGTGTTGCCCACAAGCTAACAAAAGCGAGAAACAGTGTTTCACTATAATGTTTCATGTTTGATGAGCTTTGATGATAATTAAATTCATCCCTAATAAGACTGCAAATGACTGTACTTTTATCAGTCCCATCTGGATTTCATAAAGCTGCAATTACAAAGGCCTTTCTCGCACAATGCTTCGAGTCCGCTATGGGTTTGTGTCTGAATAAGTTCCAGCATTTCCAGTTTTGAATCATCTTCATAAAGATTTGGGGTTGGAAGAATTTTATTTATGTTTTTTCAAGAAGTTTCTTCTGCAATCAACAGTAAAAACAGTAATATTGTGAAATATTATTGTAATTTAAATGTATAAAAACTGTTTTCTAGTTTATTATGTTTATATGTTTACAGCTAAATAATCCAGTTGTCACTGGCACAACATATATATTTTAATAAATAATGCAAAATACAGTTTTAAGTGTAAGTTAATTTTGGACGCTCTCTCTCAGTCTTTCTGCCGTAAACTACGTCTCACCTCACAGCGGAATATATTAGCTCAATTAATTTTAATTTCTAGATTAATATCTTCATGTCATTGTCAGCTTGAACTGTATAATTGTTCTCAGCACTCACTTCACACACACACACACACACGTTTATTGCTTTTGTAATGAATTAGCAGCATCTTATGCATGGATTATTAGTGCCACGGAGACTCTTAATTTTCTTTCTTTGAAATTACAGGTCTTTCTTTCCTCATGAGAAGTTTTCTAATATGTCTACCGCAGTTCACAGTGCTGTATTATTTGATATCTTAATCATAAAGCGTGCACAAGCTCTGCAGCGGGATTATAGCGGGTGGTAACGTCCCGGCGTGAGGAAAGCATGATTGTGAATGAGGTTAACGGC
>RJVU01041021.1:436598-459113 GCA_003731715.1 Anabarilius grahami
TATTATTCATTTAATCATTTAATTGTCATAAATAGTAATTTCAGAGCTGTAGCAAGTAATTAAATAAATGTGAAGACAAACATTTTTAATTAGGAAAACCATGAATTATGCACCAGAAAGTCTTCTTCTTGACTATGAACATATGCAAATCATCTTGGTGTGTCGCCTGTTTATTTGGTCAGTTGAGAACTACAAAACATTTAGCTTAGCAATTAATGCTAGTTTAGATGTTTACTGGTAGTGTTTGTGTTTTGCCGTTCCTGGTTTCATTTGCATTGTTAATCAGAGACTGCTTCATTGCTCAAATCCTGAGTTTAATGTGCTGAAAAGAGCTTGCACTGTTAATGACTAGATAATCTTTTGTTCACGTAGCCTTGAGATTCATACAGTGCAAACAGAAATTCTCACGGGGGAAAATATTTTTGAGTACATACTCATTTGCAGAGTGAATATTCATAATTGCCATGCTGAAAAGACCAGCATATGTTGTGTTTTAGATGCTGGGTTGCTGTTTTCCAGAGTGGGATGTTGTCCAGAAGTGTTTTTTCCAGCAGATGCTTAATTAAGTGAAGTGAAGTGACATGTGGCCAAGTATGGTGACCCATACTCGGAATTTGTGCTCTGCATTTAACCCATCCAAGTGCACACACACAGCAGTGAACACACACACCGTGAACACACACCCGGAGCAGTGGGCAGCCATTGCTGCGGCGCCCGGGGAGCAGCTGGGGGAATGGTGCCTTGCTCAAGGGTCTCACCTCAGTCGTGGTATTATAGACTCTTATTCTTATTCTTAACCTGCAAATCACATTAAATTACTAGATTAACAGCTCTTGCACTAGTTTAACAAGCAAGACATTGGCTATATTGTTTGCTGGTTGCCAGTATAAGGTGTTTTGCACTCATTTAGCATGACTCCACCAACATTATTTCATTCTTGTATAAATTCTTAATTATCCTACATGCTGTTTTTATGACCCCAAATTAATTGAGAGCACATGGATTATTTATACTTTAAAAATTTCATTTGTCATACTGCATGACCATTTGGACTGCGAAAAGGTCAAACCAGTTATAACACCTAAAACATGCATGTGTATTTTTATTTTAAAAGTCGAAAAAAGTATGTTATTTGTCAACAACCCAACTTTTTCAGCATTGCCCATTTAAAATAAGATCGTCTTGATATTTAAACAACAATCAAGTTATTTTTATTTAGTTTTTTTAGACAGATAAACCAGCATAAACATAAACAGTTTTTTGCAGGAATTGTCTTTAGCTTCCAGTTTACTTAAAGATGACCTATTATGCGCTTTTACAAAGTCTTGAAGTTTTTGTGCTCTACTAGAACAGGTTTTCCTGCTTGAATGTTAATTATTTTCCTCATATTCTCCATTGTTGCAGCTCCTCTCTTCCCAGTCTGTCAGTAACACTCTGTTTAGTTCCTGTCTCTATGAAGCCCCTCCTTCTGAAAAGCACAATGTGCTCTGATTGGTCGGCTGGAGAAGTGTGTTGTGATTGGTGTTTGAGAAATGTCCCACCCCTTACCATAACCGCCAGTTTCAACACACTACTAACTAACTCAACCAGGCCCCGCCCCTTTATTCTGCGTATAAATTATGTAAATGAGGAATATTGTGATGTGTTCGTTCCCGGAAGAAAACTCAAGACTGCAATGGAGTCTTTGCAGAGCTTTTTCATGCTCAAACAGCAATATTACACACTAAAGAAAGATGAACATGGAAAAAAAAAACATAAAAGGTGCTCTTTAAACTACTGTCGTAGTCTATGTAGTCAGCAAAGTACACCAGAACAGAGCCCCATTCTCAAAACGCCCAACTTCAGATAAGTTGATTGGTCTCGTAGAGTCATAAATATTTATGGTAGTCCGGCGTGTTCTTGGCTTTTGTATGATGAAATTGACGAACAATAGAGCAGTCAGAACGAAGTAGCCGTGCTCTCTGAAGACAGAATCCCGATGAGCAGATGCTTGAAGCTTGCCTCGGGGATCTACTTGCTCTTGACAGCGCCTTGGGAATTTCGACATCAAAATGGTGCACATTGAGGGTGTGCTAAATATTTCATGCAAAAGCTAGCTGATAAATGCCTCCCTTTTATACAGCTATTTTCCAGATCACATGCAATTATAAAATTAAATATAAAATATTCATTTAGGTAGTTTTTTTTCTCCCTGACGAAGCAAGTTCACCGTCCAGATCACTTTCTGCTGTTGTTCCAACCCTCGTGTTTAGTCAAGATTGATTTTGCATGATATCTATCTGGGTTGCCAGAGACATTAGTGTTGTATGTGAATAAACGATATATAGAAAGCGATGAAAGAACACTCCCTTTACAATCGCTGGAGCTGTCAATCAAACAGCGCAAGTGTTTTGGACTCGCATTAGAATCAACAAATCTCTTATTTACATCATGTTTCCACTGTTAGTTATGATGAAAGCATTCATTAGTTTGCAGAAATTGATTTACAATTTGACAAGATCACTGCTTTCATGTGCTTCATGTGCAACCTTTCATGCCACGATTGAAATATAATGCTATAATCAACACTTTTCACTATTAGTTAACCTTGAGAGCTGTAATAGTAAAAACGTGCTAAAAGTTTTCGAGGGAGTAATACTGAGCTATTTCATATGCAATGATGTCAGCCAATCACAGCAGTGGGCGTTTACACTGAAGTCTCACAGCAGACACGCCCCTTAAAACAGAGCGTTCAAATCAGAGGGATAAAATCAGGGTCATTTTATTTCTAAATTATGACAATTTTTGATGCTAAAAGCATACTAACATTATAAGTGCACCCCAGGAAACATTATAAAACAATAAAATAATGCAGTTCATGACCACTTTAAGGGATTTTTACTCTTCACCAGGTGAAAAACATCAATTAAACAAGTGATTAGTGATGTTTGCTATTACTGTTTTTCCTATTGGGTTTGGGGGCAAATTAATTCCAAAAGAACTGTAAGAATAATGACTGTTTTCAAACAGGTTTTGGTTGGACAAACACATAGTCCTTCTCCAAAATCACATTCTTAGTTGATTCAAACAAAGTGTTGCTGTACTCTCGGGATGCTCGAACGAACAGAGCAATGTTTTGATATTGCCACAGAATTACTGTTCACAGCTTTCAGGGGAATCAGTGGTTGTCTCTGCATATTAAACTCTTCATATTCACACAAAAACCTGAAAAATGACACACTCCAGCTCTAAAGTGCCCATTGAAAAGATATCAAACGTAACAATCTCCAGGGGCAGGCTTTCACTTCTGGAGTGTTTGTCTTGGCTGTCTCTGTGTTTGTTACCATTGTAATGACAGTAGTTTCTTTGTCATAAGGAAATCTGTTCGCTCATGAGATCAGTGTTTGCTCCATAATTCGGTACAGAAACAAGTGCTTTAATGAGCGATGTAGTGCAGATATTGGGGCCGCAGTAATGAATATGATAATACTTCCTTTATTTTTGTGATATATGCAGCGGTCCTCTTCTTTTTATGCAAGACTGAGCTCATAAATAACGTGGACAGAGTTTTAACATTAATTAATGACATGCACAAGGAATGTAGTTAAAAGCGCCGTCTAGTGCATGCATAATTACAGCCCATTGTTGCATGGCCTCGTCGGGATGATGAGGGGGTGGCGTGGTCGAGTCAGATCCAGCAACAGAGATTCCAGCGGCCCGAGTCTCCGCAGAGCGTCATTAATGGCAGAACGAATACATCGGCGTCGTGGGTGGGAGTTGACGGCGCAATAACTTCATGTTTTGATCTATTGTAGCGGAGTGTGGGGGAAGCTTTAAAGGTGAGTCATCCGGACGGATACTGTCTCCCGGATACCCCTTTCCGTATGACAACAACCTCCGTTGCACATGGACCATCGAGGTGGACACCGGCAACACTGTCAGGTGACTGTTTATTAACTCGCACAAGCTCTTTAAGTTGGGTTGGATTTTAGCAATTCCAATTCCCAGTTTCGATTCCAAAGTGGTAAGTCAAATATTTACAGATCAAACATCTGTCTCTTTTTACAGAACATTTTGTTGCAGCTGAATGCCATGAACAAAAATCAGCAGCTTAAAGAACACTTTTGAACTTTTGCCTACGGTTTTAACAAAAAATATCACAATGTGACCGAGCTAAAGAAAAAAACATTATTAAAGACAAGTAAACAATCGTAAAATAAGCAAATAAGCAATAGCAAACATGAATACGAAAGATATTCTGTCGAGAGCAGCGAGTGATTTCCTCTTTGTCTTTTGTTGTTTGATTATCATTAATGACACAGACGGCAGCAGGTTTATAGGCTGCTGTCACTTTAAGAGCGAATGCACGGATCCATTATACTGTTACTAGATGTGTGATGACACACTTACCTCAAGAGATGATACATGATGTTGGGTTCACGACGAGACGAGACGAGACGAGATGATAATTTTAAGAAACTGTAGCTCAGTGGTTAGAGCATGGCAGTAGCAATGCCAAGGTCATGGGTTCGATCCCAGGGATTGCACATACTTAGATACAAATGTATAGTATAATGCAATGTAAGTCGCTTTGGATAAAAGCGTCTGCCAAATGCATAAATGTAAATGTAAATGTAAATGTAAAGAAACTCTATATTTAAGGAATCTTCAATGACAAAATATGACTGGAAAAATAGTCTTTTATTCGACTGAAAGTCACAAAATGCAAAACAATGCTGGTGCAATTTACTAATCTTTTAACTAATCTAGGGCTGTCACTAACGATTATTTTGGTAATTGAGTAGTTGGTCAATTATTTTGATAATATTTTTGTGGTGATAAAAGTGAATGCCCTTTCAAATTACTTCAAATAAATATATAATAACAAAGAGGCAATAATAATTGGTTTACATAAAGTATTAAAATTAAGTAATTTTATGGTTTTATTGAACAACACTGTTAAAAAATACAATGTAATCAACTTATTTACATTATAACAAATGCCTGCAGAGGGCGCCAATGGCCTGGTGATTGTTGTTGTTACACTTTACAGCAGATCAATTCTTTGGCCGTTTCATTCAAATATCTACTTAATCTTTAATACTTGGCCACTTCTTTACGATAGAAATGCTACACTGTAATTTCTTAAACAACACCATGTGGACATCAAAACATGCAATAAACATTTATTTTGAAATCGCGATGACCAACATATTTTGAAACATCCTCATGTATTCTCCTGTGTAGTGTAGGTTTATGAACGATATACTATATTATGATTTTTAAATTGTTTTAATATATCGTGCAGCCTTAGAAAAAAATCTGATCATGTGGTTCATGGATTCTTGTCCGTGGAAAGCACCACCTGTATTTAATTTAACCCGAATTTCAAATCTCATCACGTTTTAATATCACGAGATCTCATCACACCCCTAACTGTTACACATCCGATCTCTGTTTACGTTCACTTAAGACAAAACTGACTGTGTTTACGAGGATACTCGTTATAGGCCATTTTGACATAATTTTGTGTGTGTTTGTTTTGTTCAAACGCAAGAATATGCGAAAGAGAACTCAATTCAGTATTCGCACGCTGTATGAGAGGCGAATTTCTGTGTGCGCAACAGAAAACAGAGTGAAAGCTCTCTTCCGCTTCTTCTTGCACTTGAATAGTTTAAAATCGCTTGAATGTTTACATTGGCAAGACTTCGCAAAATTATTCACTATTTCGAATCGCTCAAAACACCACACGCTGGTGACCCCTACTGGTCAAAACAGTGCAAATGCAGTGAAAACTCAGCCTGAAGGTGCATTAAAAAACCTTTTACAATCCAGTTGCCAATGTTTTATTGAAGGTGTAATCAATTAAATGCAATTAATAAATAATCTAATAGCATTAAATATGAAGTGTCTTCTTTATAATATGTGATATTTTATTAAATTGTAGGGCTTATTTTGTTCATTTTATGGAGGACTTGGTTAATCAGTCTTCATAAATGTGTTATTAAATGTGTAAAAATTTATAAAATTGAACCTAGATCAGGTAAAAATCATATGTAGTCACTGGTTCATGAGATCGCCCCTAGTGGCGAACCATTGGAAATTTGAATAATTTCTAAACCGTTATGATGTGAACAAACCCTCATTTACTGAAATCACATGACTTTGGTAAAATTCAACCCAACTTTGGTCTGGTTCGAAACAAATGATTTGCAATTATTTGAGAAATTGCATAATAATTGACTCTGACCTGAAGTGAAGTATATCTACCTACATAAATGTCATTTTATTTTCATTATGATTGAGGACTTTGACCTTTGTTTATGGTGCTGTATTAGTCTTTATTTGATGAGGGACACGCTTGCTGAGGAAATAAATGCTTTAATTAATTATTGGTAACACTTTACAGTAAGATCCCATTAACTAACATTAACAATGATCAATACACTTGTTGCAGTATTTATTCGATTTGTTAATGAAACCTTATTGGAAAGTGTTACCAAATTATTTATTTGATTAGATTACTTCTTACTTCAGAATTTCATTGTGAATTTAAATGTTTTTTCTTTAGTCTGCAGTTCTTGGCGTTTGACACAGAGGCGTCACATGATATCCTGAAGGTTTGGGATGGACACCCGGAAAACGAGATGGCTCTGAGGGAAGTGAGTGGTTCGCTGTTACCGGAAGGCATCCACAGCACTCTCAACATCGTCACCATCCAGTTTGAGACAGACTTCTACATTAGCAAATCTGGATTTGCCATCGACTTCTCAAGTAAGTACTTTTCTTTAAAACCAGTTTCACACTACACTAATAAACTAATATGCGAAACATCTTTAGTAAGGATTGATGGCATGACTAAAATACACAGCAAAGTCACTAGAGTTAAATCAACTCTGCTCAGAGTACATATGGTCCCTCTCTAAATAATGTTAAAGTAACACCGAAGCGGAGTTTAAGTGATGATTGAGCGTTAGTGATGAACACCTGCTGTTAACAAGCAGAATCACTGAAGAAAAGAGAAACACAAGAACTACAACTGACTTCAGTCACAGTCTTAGATGAAATCAACTGAAGATAAAAGACATATCTCTCAAGTACGGAGCCCTGGACATGCAGGAAAAAAATAGTAGGCTAAATCGTGCGCATGATTTACTAATTCGTTCCCTCGATTTACTAAAACGTGAGCACGATTTACTAAAAATCGAAATCGAAAATCGTGTGCACGATTAAACATTTTTTCTTGCATGTCATGTGCGGGGCTCCGTACTCAAGATCACAGCAGAGGAGGATTTTCTTTTCTTCAGTGATTCTGCTTGTTAACATCACTTAATTAATCACTTAATTATCTCATTAACTTTAACTCTGCTTCAGTGTTACTTTAACACTATTTAGAGAGGGACCATATGTACTCTGAGCAGAATTGATTTAACTCTGGGGATTTTGCTGTGTACTTTTTAATAATTTCAAACCCAAATTGATTCAAAACTTTGATTTGTTTCTTTCATGTATTAAAATATTTTTTTTTACTTTATGAACATAAATGTTGCTGTTTATTTCTAAGAGATAACATTGGTGCATGTGAATAAATATTTCTGAAGTTTTTCAAAAGTTTGGGGTTGTAAGATTTGTTGTTGTTGGAACAAGACTCACCAATGCTGCATTTATTTGATCAAAAATACAGTAAAAATTGTGAAAAATTACAATTCAAAACAGTTGTTTTCTATGTGAATATATAGCAGGAGTCTTCTGTTTTCTTAAGTTTGAGTCACATTTAGACATTGTAAAGGTCAAACCGGTTTAAAAGCAGGAGCTTAAGAACAGGTGCATTTATTTGGTCAAAATTACAGTAAAAATTGTGAAATATTGCAGCCTGCTTTTCTATGTGTCTGCAAACCTATTTTCTTAAGTTTGGGTCACATTTAGACATTTAAAGGTCGATCCAGTTTAAAAGCAGGTTCTTAAGAACAGGTGCATTTATTTGCTGCATTTATTTGTTACAAATTGTGAAATATTTTTACTTTTTAAAAAGTAAAAGTTTTCTATGTGAATATACAGTAAAGTGTAATTTATTCCTGCGATCAAAGCTGAATTTTCAGCATCATTACTCCAGTCTTCAGTGTCACATGATCCTTCAGAAATCATTCTGATATGATGATTTGCTGCTCAAGAAACATTTATGAGTTTTGCTGCTTCCGATTTTTGTGGAAACCGTGACAGATTTTATTTATCAGGATTCGTTGATGAATTGAAAGTAAAAAAACAAAAAAAAAACAGCATTTATTTGAAGCAGAAATCTTTTGTAACATTATAAATGTCTTCGCTATCACTTTCAATCAATTTAATGCATCCTTGATGGATAAAAGTGTCCATTTTTTAAAAGAAAAGAAGAACAAGAAGCTTACTGATCCCAAACTTTTGAATGTAATTGTCTAAAAAGGCTGCTTGGCCAGAATAATAGTTCGTCTGTTAGAAGAAAGAAAAAGCCATTTCCGAGTAAATGCATACAAATCGCATCCATTAGCGAGTGATTTTCCAGTCAAACAGGCCGCTGTAGCTCAGCCGTATTTCACACCTGCATTAGATAGTGTTCTGCTTAGACGGAGCCCCCAGTGAGCCATTGTACAGCGCCGAGGCCATGTGACCTCATTTCAGAGCGGGAAATGCTACCTCCTGCGGAGATATCCCGGTAAGTGAAAAGTGTGCACAGTTGGTCACTGTTCTCGTTTCGCAGGTTCAGTGGCGACCGCCTGCAGGGATCCGGGGACGCCCATGAACGGCAGCCGCAGCGGCGAGGGAAAGGAGCCGGGCGACACGGTGACCTTTGCGTGTGATCCCGGATACGACCTGCAAGGCGAGCCCAGGATCACCTGCATTCAGGTGGACAACAGATTCTACTGGCAGCCCAGTCCTCCTACCTGCATCGGTGAGATTTATTCAATTTGCAGCACTGCCGCCAGAGACCTGTAAAATACGAGCGGCCCCTCATTTCACACTTGTCAGCTCTGACGAAATGACTAAAATAACTAGCAGAAATGACTTGAATCACCCTTTATAAAGGCCTGGAATAATAAATCTCTCTGATGGAAATTTCTGATCGCTTGCCCAGTCAGCGCTTATCCTTCTGGGTTTTAGGAAACTGGGGTGAAGACTTCCCATGATAAATGCTTCTAGGATACTTCATTTATTTTGTGGATAGCGGCAGTCTGCAAAACCTATTTTCTTAAGTTTGAGTCACATTTAAACATTTTAAAGGTCAATGGTGAAGCCAGACCAGGAGCTTTAGAACAGTGGGAGGGAGGGCACTTATCAGCTTTCCTGATGAATATTAATGATGTGAAAATGACTCAGCTTCTCACTAAATGATATATCTGCCAACAAAGTGATTTACTCCTATGATATCTAGCCGTTTTGAGATCAAATAACTATAGGGAGGAAAAAAAGATTAAACTTTATTAATACTACCCATAATCTGTGTTTTCCAGCACCTTGTGGTGGGAACATTACAGGCTCATCTGGATTCATTCTGTCACCGAATTTCCCCCACCCGTACCCGCACAGCAAAGACTGTGATTGGTTCATCACAGTTCACCCTGATTACGTCATCTCCTTGGCTTTTATCAGGTAAGATCTTAACTGTGTTTTATGTGAAGGATTAAATGTCATTATGAAAACTGGAAGATACAGTATTGATGTAAAATAAATCAGAATGAATCTTCAGTTTGTATATATATGTGTAGTACCTGTCAAAAAAATTTTTTTTATAATATTTTTAAAGTAAGTCTCTTCTTCTCATCAAGGCTGCGTTTATTTGATTAAAAATACACTAAAAAAACCTGAAATATTATTACAATTTAAAATAGTTGTTTTCTATGTGAATTATGTAATGATCATAAATGTTTCTTGAGCATCAAATCATCATATCAGAATGATTTCTGAAGGATCATGTGACACTGAAGACTGGATTAATGATGCTGAAAATTCAGCTTTGATCACTGGAATAAATTACACTTTACTATATATTCACATAGAAAACAGCTGTTTCAAAAATCACCAATTTTACTGTATTTTTTGTCAAATAAATGCAGCCTTGGAGAGCAGAAGAGACTTCAAAAACATTTAAAAAAAGTTGTAATGTTTTATATAATAATGTAATATATATATATATATATATATATACACACGCACACACACAAAGTCAAACCAAAAATTATGCAGACATTTTTGATATTTTTGATATATTATTGATATATTTTTACTAGTGGGTGCAGGACACTATAATTCCTTTATGTAAGTGAGGATAGCAAAATAAAGTAAACTGTGACATATTATACCCAAAAATTCTTCATACAGTGGACTACCAGTAAAATTGATAAACATCTGGAAACAAAAATTATTCAGACACTTTGACCTGACTACTTTCCCTAAAGATTATTTTTTTTCTGACAGTTTAACTCTGAGATCTTGTCATATTTTATTACCTTTTTTTTTTTTTAACTATAGTGAATAAACTGAATTAATAAATGAAATGTTCAAGGGGTCTGAATACATTTTGGTTCGACTGTATATATATATATGTGACCCTGGACCTCAAAACCAGTCATAAGGGACAGTTTTTTTAAATTGAGATTTAGATTTATACATCATCAGCTGAATAAATAAGCTTTCCATTGATGTATGGTTAGTTAGGATAGGACAATATTTGGCAGAGATACAACTATTTGAAAATCTGGAATCTGAGGGTGCAAAAAACAAAACAAAAAAACAGCTAAACAAAACAAAAAAAATATTGAGAAAAATCTTTTTTGGACAAGTTGTCCAAATGAAGTCCTTAGCGATGCATATCCACTCACAAAATTGTTTTGATATATTTACAGTAGGAAATTTACAAAATATCTTCATGGAACATGATCATTACTTAATATTCTAATGTTTTTTGGCATAAAAGAAAAATCGATAATTTTGACCCATACAATGTATTGTTGGCTATTGCTACAAATATACCCGTGTGACTTATGACTGGTTTTGTGGTCCACGGTCACATATACAACATAACTTCTTCAATACTGNTCTTCATACAGTGGACTACCAGTAAAATTGATAAACATCTGTAAACAAAAATTATTCAGACACTTTGACCTGACTACTTTCCCTAAAGATTATTTTTTTTCTGACAGTTTAACTCTGAGATCTTGTCATATTTTATTACCTTTTTTTTTTTTTTAACTATAGTGAATAAACTGAATTAATAAATGAAATGTTCAAGGGGTCTGAATACATTTTGGTTCGACTGTATATATATATATGTGACCCTGGACCTCAAAACCGGTCATAAGGGACAGTTTTTTTAAATTGAGATTTAGATTTATACATCATCAGCTGAATAAATAAGCTTTCCATTGATGTATGGTTTGTTAGGACAGGACAATATTTGGCAGAGATACAACTATTTGAAAATCTGGAATCTGAGGGTGCAAAAAACAAAACAAAAAAACAGCTAAACAAAACAAAAAAAATATTGAGAAAAATCTTTTTTGGACAAGTTGTCCAAATGAAGTCCTTAGCGATGCATATCCACTCACAAAATTGTTTTGATATATTTACAGTAGGAAATTTACAAAATATCTTCATGGAACATGATCATTACTTAATATTCTAATGTTTTTTGGCATAAAAGAAAAATCGATAATTTTGACCCATACAATGTATTGTTGGCTATTGCTATAAATATACCCATGCGACGTATGACTGGTTTTGTGGTCCACGGTCACATATACAACATAACTTCTTCAATACTGCACTTTTTTTTCACATAATGAACATTTTTCAAAAAATTTTCTCATAATCTTAAGTTTTATCTTATTTTAGTCTAATCTTAAGTTTTCCCCCACAAATCTCAGTCTTTTAAGACTTTTTACGTATAGATTTTCTCCATTACACTCAGATGATGGATACACCACCTAGACATCTTTGACTTTGTCCCACAAAAATATCGAACTGAATTTTTGAACAGGTGAATCATAGAATAGATGTATTCTAGTCATTGTCAGTGTGATTTGCATTTTGAATGCATCTTTGAATAAATGATTACATCCTAACATATAAAATGAGTGTCACGTCACTGACCCATAACTGTTTCCGTCTTAGACTGTAAATTAGAATATGATATTGATATCAGACTGTGATCTGTGCACCAAAAACTCAATTAATTTCAAATTAACACATGACTTGGAATTGTGTTTTTATCAGCATGGTAATTGGGAAAAGATTTCTCCAGATAGATGAGATGAGTCACAGTGACATTATCACAGTATTTACAAAATCCTCTCAAATTAATGGCATATTGTTGGTGCAGTTTTGGGATAATAAACAAATCTTCATAATGACATTAATACGGCCGCCTGCTCTCATTGCAGTACTTAAATGTGAAGTGCAATGTTTTCTGACTACATTTTCCCAAAGCGTCGCTGTGCCATTTATGTGCATTTTCCACCCACATCGAATGTTTCCACTTCATAATATTCCCCACCTGAAACATACAGAAAAGGCTCTTCAAAACATTTTCTGCCTCTGATGACCCAAAAGGTCTTTTAGGAAGATCACAGGCCCGCACGCTGAAAACTGGATGGAGCTTGTGATGTTGTCAACAAGCACTTGATACATTTTCATGTTTTCAATAGGATGCTGCTTGTTTTCTCTTCCTGTTTTACACACTTTATAGGCATTTTGCCTTTCTACACAGAGATTTAAAGGGCTAGTTCACACAAAAAATGAAAGTTCTGTCATTATTTACTCACTCTCATGTCATTTCGAACTGCTATTTCTTCTGTGCTACACAAAAATAAAAATTGTAAACAACCTTCACACATCTGTTTTTCATATGACAGCTTAAAGTTCCAAAATTTACATTAAAACACCATATCAGAATGGTTTGTATGACTTGTGAGTAGGGATGCACGATATATATCGGCCATCATGACTCGCACGATATATGTTCGTTTTTAATGTTATTGTTTCCGGCCTGATAAGAAAATTTGGCCGATATATTAAAGCCGATAAATGATGGTTTATTTCCATCAGCTGAGACACTTCAGATGCACACTGATGGTTTTGAATTGCTTGAAATATGATTGGAGTCACTTCAAAAAGTCCATCATGTGCAGCTGAAATCTGAAATATAATTACATGAGCAATATCACATGAGTAGCCGTGCGATATGGCTGTATATCAGCACGGCTGTGATTCGGCTGTAGGTAATCACAGTGCTGATATACAGCCATAACGCACGGCTACTTGTGTGATATTGCGTTTATACAACAGTTCAACGATACGTGTGTAAATAAATAAGAATGTGTCTTTAAAATCCTCTTTTGTGCAGAATTACTTCCTTCCGCCACAGATTCAAATCTCAAGTTGACAGTTGACTAAATCTAAAATGTCACTTTAGAACTAGTAAAGTTTGCCGCCATCTAACGCCGTATTAATGTAACTTTTACTTAGGGCTGCACGATTTATCGCAATTGTATCGCACTCGATTTGGCAAAGGCTGCGATTATTTTATGCGCAGCTTGTCAGAGCTGTACTGCTCTGTGATCAGTAGTAAAGGCTGCTCCATCTGAAAGCCAGACGGCGCTCTCACGCAGAAACTTCAAATATGCCCTGCTGCAGAAGTAGAAATCCCAAACTATCGCTGTAGCCGAATAAACAGAAGATTGAAACTTTTTGATTGATTAAACATGAAAAATAAACACACGACTGCCTTATTCTGTGTAAGAAGCCACATCATCTCACAGAAGGATGCTCAACTGTCGTTATGAAGTGAGTTTGGAGTAAAAACGTGTTATTAAATGTTGTCTTTTGTTTGACCAGATGTTAATAAATGCTTCTCATGTCTGGAGAGATGTTTGACACGTGTTGCTTTTTCAAATGCACATTATAAGCGACTCAAACTCGCAGTGCTTTCAGATGGATAAGCATTTGGAGCCATACTTCATTGACAACCTGCACATAAATAAATAATCGCAGCTTTGCGATTTCATAATCACACTAAGCCAAATCAATGTTTTTTTTTAATCGTCCGATTAATTGTGCAGCCCTACTTTCACTCAATCCATATTGCGCACTAATGGACCCTTTCTCAATACCAAATACAACATATTATTTATGTAAATAATATTTGTTGACCAACATTATTTAAATTAACAACAACAGCCAATAGGAAATAATCACAATTGTACAATTCAGTCAAACGTACAAAAGCAGTGCTCTGCAGGATGTAAGTTAAATATATCCTTAATATTAAATTATTTTTAATTTTATTTGCTCAGGAACAAGTAATAGATTAATAAGACCAAAGGTTGGCCATTTTATGTATCCAAAATGAATTATATCTCATGTTTAACCACTATAAGACACAGCGGCAAATCCCTGAAGCACTGGCCGAGATGAAGCTGTTCTCAGCGGGTACACGAGCACTGAACGACCGCTGATGGCCTGGAGCTCACATCTCTGAAAACAAATTGTAAAATAGGCGCTATGATTAAATATGAGTCACATATTTCAGGTCTAAACAACTACATTCTCACCTAAAAAAACTCTTAAAACTACAGTTCATGGTACAACAAGTGTAGTATTTGTAAGAAATACGGTGGATTTGCTTGGCCGCCATGACAGTCGCTTCAAGCGGAGTGATACAAACGATGAAAAGGTTATCACTAGAATATCGCACGGCTCTCAGTCAATCAGATTCGAGAACCAAAAAGAACTGTTGTATAAATGATATAATATAACATCATTATAATTGTGTGCCTCGGACATGGTTTTTAATAATGAGACTTTTGTTTTTGTAATCAGGCTCTTGAAAATTATATAAAAATTTGGATTTGGATTTATCGGCCAATATATTGGTTATAAAGAATTATCGATTATCAGTATCTGCCAAAATTTTCATATCGGTGCATCCCTACTTGTGAGTTATATTCCTTCTCATATTGTCTTCTTTTCTGGAGCTTTTTCTTTATCGTCCTCTTTGTCTGCAATGATTTGCAATGACAAGTTGACAGAATTTCCATTAGTGGTTGAACTAATCCTTTTGGAGGAGTAAATTGGCTAGAAAAAAGTCAATCGATCGCTCTGTAAATTGTGTTTTGATCCTGTACTGTATGTGTTTTCTCTCAGTTTTAGCATCGAGCCCAACTATGACTTCTTGTACATCTACGACGGACCTCACAGCAACAGTCATCTGATCGGCACATTTCAAGACAGCAAGTTGCCGGAGAAGGTTGAAAGCAGCTCCAACATCATGCACATTGGCTTCCGCAGCGACGGATCCGTGAGCTACACCGGCTTCCATCTGGAATACAAAGGTAAGTGTTTCGGCCTGCTGTTTAAAGAGTGTTTTTGAACTGGATTTGTGGCCTAGAGCGATGCACTTATTGATTTTTATTGATTGGGATGACTTGAGGGTGAGTAAATGATGACCGTGTTCATCTTTAAGTGATCTGTTCCTTTAACTCTTTCCCCGCCATTGACGGGTTTATCTGGCAATGCGTGTTTTCACTGTTATACAGTAGGGGGCGCTGTTACAGATCTTCTGAAATAGTACAGCATCTCTGGATCCAAAAACAAGTGAAGAAGATGATCTGCGTAAACCAGAACACTGCAAAAAATGCTGTTCTTACTTAGAATTTTTGTCTTGTTTCCAGTCTAAATATCTAAAAATTCTTAGATCAAGAAGCATTTTCTTGACAAGTACAAATTATTTTCTTGTTTTGGGGAAAAATAAGTCAAAAGTAAGTGAGTTTTTCCTTAAAACAAGCAAAATAATCTGCCAGTGGGGTAAGCAAAATAATCTTAATCCAAACTGAAAACAAGATTATATATCTTATATTTGGTTTGAGATAAGATTATTTTACTTACCCCACTGGCAGATTATTTTGCTTGTTTTAAGCAAAAACTCACTTACTTTTGACTTATTTTTCCCCAAAATAAGTAAATAATTTTTACTTGTCAAGAAAATGCTTCTTGATCTAAGAATTTTTAGATATTTAGACTGGAAACAAGACAAAAATTCTAAGTAAGATCAGCATTTTTTGCAGTGAAGGAGCAGATAGAAGATAACACGATCGTCAAACAGTATATAAATTAAATCTGCCTTACATTAATGAATGAAATGTCGAACCGATGATGAGGAAACGACTGTGAAGCTTTGTGTGTGTTGATGGACTCGATCTACTCCATCTGTGTTTTATCATCGTTCTGAAGCCCATTCAGATGAAGTCTTTGACAAAAACATGATTTTTGATCGAAACATTCCAGGATTTTTCTTCACTGGGGTTCAACAGGTTGAAGGTCCAAATTGCAGTTTCAGTGCAGCTTCAAAGGACGAGGAACGAGATGAAGAATAAGGGTCTTTTCTAGCAAAACAATTGGTCATTTAAAAAAAAAATAATAAAAATTTTATACTTTTTAACCTCAAATACTGGTCTTGCACTGCTCTGCGATGTGCCACACATTACGTAATCACGTTGGAAAGGTCACGTAGGCGGAAGTACCGCGAAAAACTCCATCTCATTTTCTCCTCCAACTTCAAAATCGTCCGACATTGTTGTTTTGTTTTTTTCGTAAAGGCTGTTTGACTTAGTCTTTGCATGTTCGCTTTGTAAACACTGGATCGGTACGTCACGCATGACCTTTCCAACATGATTACGTAATGCGTGGCGCATCGCAGAGCAGTGCAAGATTTGCAGTGCAACATTTGTGGTTAAAAAGTGTATAAATTGTAATTTTGTTTAGAAAATGGCCAATGGTTTCTCTAGATAAGACTCTTATTCCTCGTCTGGGATCATCTTTGAAGCTGCACTGAAACTGACATTCGGACCTTCAACCCGTCGAACCCCAGTGAAGTCCACTATATGGAGAAAAATCCTGGAATGTTTTCCTCAAAAACCTTCATTTCTTTTCCACTGAAGAAAGAAAGACATGAACATCTTGGATGACATGGGGATGAGTAAATTATCAAGAAATTTTAATTCTAACTAATCCTTTAAAAATAAAAAGCTAGCAGGGAAAAAGTTAAAGCCGGCATGAAAGGGAAGATGCGATCATCTTTTCTTCCCTATTGTGACGTAGTGAAACGCTTCTGGAACAAGAGCAAATGTAGGGCGGGGCTTGATTTTGTCTGTGGGGAACTGATTGGATGGTTGTGGATTGCTATTGGTGAGTCTCATGTGAGTGACAGGTTGCCCCGCCCTCGTCATCAGAGAAGAGATGCTGCAAGAGGGAGGAGAAGATTCAAGACGAGACACATGAATTTAAACGCATTAAATGGATAATTTATTTATAATAAAAACTGTAATATTCCATAAAAACATGAGAATTGTTCATTTTGATTTCATGGGGACTTTAAGATTGTCATGATATACAATTTCAAGATGCTCAACCGCGAACTGGAAAGTTTTAAAGGTTGCCGTTTGGCATTTCATCCCTTCAGATCTTTTCATCTTCTACAGCTTTATCATACGCCATATGTCTTGTGTTCCTCTCCCGTATAGCTAAACTGCGTGAGGCTTGTTTTGACCCGGGCAGCGTGATGAACGGCACACGGTTGGGTGGAGACTATAAGCTGGGCTCCACTGTGACCTTCCACTGTGATCCAGGCTACCAGCTCCAGGGTTATTCCAGTCTCACCTGTGTCATGGGCGGCACCAACAGACCCGAGTGGAACAGAGCTCTGCCCAGCTGCCAAGGTACTTTCATGTTCCCATCTGTATTGTGCGGGAATATGAGGCGAACATCCCCTTATGACCCAAATACCTGCGTGATGCTGTATTTTTGGAGATATATTTTTATTCTTGTTTTACTAGCGAATGAAAGTAAAAATTACCAAACCTCTTTTCTTTTAATCCAGATGAGCTTGAGGGTGTTTGTACATGTAACCATTTGAAAAATACGCTTCAAGGGTTTGCATGCAAATCAATAAACTTGAAAACCGCCTTCGTACTGTGTTAGACAGGCATTTATTGAATAAGCTGACAGAAATCGAAGTGTTCTGGATGACCTTTCAGTAATAAACGAAGATCATTTAAGGCATTTATGTGACCTTACATGTTGGCTGATTACTAGGCATAATCAGGGTGAGATGTGCATGTGAACTCTCAATGAGTGTCAACATAATGCTGATAACTATCAAAAATCACCTCATTATAACAGTCTGTTTTATGGGTTTACATGCAAATCAATAAACCCACAAGCATTTTCTCTGCTTCTGATGCTTAAGCTGCGAAATCTGAAATATTTATGATTGAGAAAATATGTACACTATTGTTCAAACGTTTGGGATCAGTAAGATTTTTAATGTTTTTAAAAGAAGTTTCGTCTGCTCACCAAGGCTGCATTTATTTAATTAAAAATACAGTAAAAACAGTAATATTGTGAAATATTATTACAATTTAAAATAACTTTTCTATTTGAAAATATTTGAAAATATAATTTATTCCTGTGATGCAAAGCTGAATTTTCAGCATCATTACTCCAGTCTTCAGTGTCACATGATCCTTCAGAAATCATTCTAATATGATGATTTGCTGCTCAAGAAATATTTATTGTGTACAATTGTACAAAATATTTGAGTACAATATTTTTTTTCAGGATTCCTTGATGAATAGAAAGTTCAAAAGAACAGTGTTTATCTGAAATATAATCTTTTGTAACATTATAAATGTCTTTACTGTCACTTTTGAATGATTTAATGCTTCCCTGTTGAATTAAAGTATTAATTTCTTTAATTTCTTTTCAAAAAAATTAAAATAAAAATTCTTACTGTCCCCAAACTTTTGAACGATAGTGTATAATGCTACAGAAGCTTTGTGTTTCAGATAAATGCTGTTCTTTTCAACTTTTTATCAATCAAGGAAACAACTGTTTTCAACACTGATAATAATCATAAATGTTTCTTGAGCAGCAGATCATCATATTAGAATGATTTCTGAAGGATCATGTGACACTGAAGACTGCAGTAATGATGCTGAAAATTCAGCTTTGATCACAGGAATAAATTACTTTGTAAAATATATTCAAATAGAAAACAGTTATTTTAAATTGTAATAATATTTCAAAATATTCCTGTTTTTACTGTATTTTTAATTAAATAAATGCAGTCTTGGTGAGCAGACGAAACTTCTTTTAAAAACATAAAAAATCGTACCGATCCCAAACTTTTCAACTGTAGTGTATATATTGTAGAAAATATGTAATATATATCGTTCAATATGTTTTGATGAAAGATTATGAACAAAAAAAAAATGTTAACATTTTATTTTTATTTTAATTCTCACTTTTAACATTGAACACTGTCGTCATTTTGGCTGCGTGAGATTCTCCAGCTTTGTTGTTGTTGAGCTGTTAAAGCTCCGCCCTCTTCTGGAAAGGGGGCGGGGAGCAGCAGCTCATTTGCATTTAAAGGGACACACACAAAAACGGCATGTTTTTGCTCACACCCAAATAGGAGAAAATTTGACAAGCTATAATAAATGATCTGTGGGGTATTTTCAGACACATTCTGGGGACACCAGAGACTTACATTACATCTCATAATAGGTCCCCTTTAAGGTGTTTGAATCATATTTGCATAAACGTTTCTCAGATCGTTAGTATAGCTAGTCAAGGTCTTTCTGATGAAGCTGGCTGCCCAATAAATTAAGTTATAGCAAAGACATTAGATACACAACAATGGCACACTCATATTACTATAAATGAGAGAAAATGCAATGCGCAATATGGCGGAAATAATCATCGCATCACTGAAGCTCCGGTTACTTCTCCCACTTGCTGACTAATCAGACAGATCTGAATGGTTTCATCAATATTAACTATATTTACTGTTTTAGTAGTCTTATTGTGTATGATTCATTACATCATTCCTTCATTCCTAGCATTCTTATATATGTATAACTCTCAATATTCATAATCCATTTGATTCCCAATCATTTTTTATGACTGCATATGCGCATTGGCTGGTCCTGCCTAAAGTATACAATTTTCTTTAATGCTATTTGAGCATAAGAAACACCATTTATGGGACAGTTCATGTCAGATTATGTTGCTGATTTAAAATATGTTATTTAATTGTGAGTTCAGCAAGCAGTTTTTGAGATTCCCCCATTCAAATAGATAGGACTTGGTCTTGGATGCCGAAACAGCTGCCCTTTCGACTTTCCTTGAAAGGCTCTTTGGCTATAGTTAAGAAGTCTTACACTAGCATCCCATGAACTAGTCATGAAGTCCAGTATTTGTAAGTGCATTGTTCCCGTCAGACAGAGAGAGCTCTTTGTATTCTTGTATGAGGAAACAAGTGGATGCTACAGAAATGAATCACGCAGAAGTTTGAATGCACAGATCTGGACTGAAGGCTTTTCTATTGATTTCAGAGTTGTTGTTTTTTTTTCATGCATGCATGGGTGGCCTTGCTTCAGTATAACCCTCTTTGGCTAAGTTTGTGTTGGAAAAGCATTATGTGGAATGAGCCGTCAGTCCGCTGGAACAAAAGCACTGGTTTTTGATGACAGCGCAGTGGGTAACAACTCACAATGATTCAGTAATGCCTCATTGTTCTGCGCTATTTTGCAAATGATCTTCACAGAGCTGCTGGTATGAAGCACCGCTCTACACATCTCCTAGAAGAGAGTGAAAATGTTATGGAAAGACTTTATATTCAGCATATTTTGTGATGCCTTGGAGAGTTCGACTGAAGATGAAAGTTTTAGCTGTGTGACTAACCACTCGCAGACAGATGCATATTGAATAGACTCGGTTTCATCAATATGAACTCTATTTACTGTTTTAATGGTCTTACTGTGCATTATTCCTTTCAACTCTCAATTTTCACAATCTAATTGATTCCCAGTCATTTTTCTTCCTTATTAAATATCCTTTTTCAAATACAAGTATTTCTAAACGAGAAAATATGATTGATTTTATCCATTAGGAATTGTTTGTTGTTCAAGTGATTGAAGGTTGAAAAACGGAAGGAAGAAAGATTTGTGCCAAATATGTTTTGATGAAAGATTATGAACAAAAGCTATTTCTATATAGTAAAATGTGCACTGATGAATCATGAGGACCAGGGATGTATAGAAGAAATTAAATCAGGTTTTCATGTTGACTTTAAAATGTAAGACGTTGAATAAACTTGAACACACGAAAAAGAGGTTTATTCAAGTGTGCTGTTAGCATACTTATTATAAACTAGAAATAAGAAAGTGCACTTTCAGTCTACTTTTTATGTACTTCTCAGAAATATTCTTATGTACTTTTTGATCATCATTCTGATTTCCATTCAGAAATGTGATTTTCTCAGCTTTTTCTCAGGTTAAAATGTTGCTTTTTTATGAATCTTACCCACATTCAAGTGTTGATAAAAAGGATGAAGCTAGAATAAATGTTTTTAAATGTTAAAATACTGTACAGTTAAAGGTATATTACAAGTATAGAAGATTAATACCTAAATAGGAACATAGTAGTATACTTAAAGTGCAAAAATAATATATAAATAGTAAAGTATAAGCATACTTGCAGTACAAAACTACTAAACTAGTAGTTTACTAAGAGTACACTTCAAAAGTGTGGTTTATTAACTAAAAAATGTGCAACAAATATTTAACTAGTAAACTATTAGTATATCTGTAAGTTGACTTGTAGTATAGTTGCAGTACAAACAAAAAACTAGTTGTAAACTACTCAAAGTTTTCTACTGCTACACTTAAATTATACTTTTATACACTAAATGTGGGCCAATTTAGTCCCAAGTATTGAAACCGTACACTTACAAGTATACTTCTAGTACATCGATATTGGTATACTACATAAAGTATACTTAAAAATATATTTGAACTTTATATAAGTATACTTAATAAAATGTACTTGAAGTATACTTATTTTTTGTAAGGGAATGTAAAACAAAAGGTGTAATTTCAAGGTAAGCGTATCGATTGGGTTTAGTAATTAATGAGCTTTCGCAGGTAAAAGAATCTCATTTAAGGTTTTACTTCGTGCAACGGGATATTATAATGCATTACACCCAACACTGGTCAGATTACAGAAGTAAAACTAACCTTCAGTTGTGCCCTGACACTAGTTACACATTTCTGTTTTTACCCCTGATGTGCGAGTCTCTGTTCAGATCCGTCTCCTGCCAATTAGCTCTCTCTGTCTGTGTTGTCATGAGGATGAGACAGAGCTCATAACACTCTTCAGTCCTGCCATCACTTCATAGGTGTCGTTTCAGGCTTGTGCTCTTCCACCTGCAAATCATTGATTAATAATGGATGTGTTTGTGTCGGGGTCTGGTGTATGGACTGTATCACCCTGTCACATGTGTGTACAAACCCACAAGGGCTTGACGGGATCTGACACCTCTCGTACACTCTTCCCTCTCCTTTTAGAGCAGCTGGATTATGAGCTGCAGCTTACCCGTGACTCTGGAGACAACTGGAACATTGTGTGTGTGTGTGTGTGTGTGTGTGTGTGTGTGTGTGTGTG
>RJVU01041021.1:470580-493613 GCA_003731715.1 Anabarilius grahami
TCTTAAATTATTTTTCAATTTGTCCTAAAAGTATAAATGTAACTCTCTGATATGTGCAGACATTCTATCTCTTTACATCTAACCAATTTATTATGTTTTTGCTTCTCAGACACTTTGATCTCAGAGGTGGAGAAAATAAGAAGTGAAGGAGAAGCAACTTAGTTCTGAATAAATGGTTAAGTTAATTTCAGCTCTTACGTGTTTGTTCGCATTTATTTGCTTATAGAAGAAAAAGATAAATTCCCACATATCTGCAATGCCTTTTGATTATTTTATCAACACTTCTCTCTTACACACCCACACACACCAGAGAAGTGCCAATCGTATGCATATTCCACATTTTATCATAAGTGTGTCATGCAGTGTAGGGACTTGCACTGGTCTTGGTCTCGACCCTTCAAAGTCTTGGTCTTGTCTTGGTCTCGGTTTAGGTGGTCTTGACTACAGCACTACTTAAAGCCTTTATAATTAATGCATTATAAAAGTATTGTCAATGTCATATCAATTCCCGATGTCTATAAAGTTCATATTTGCACTTATTTTTCTCATTGACTATCATGTGTCCAATTATGGAAGTAAAACGTTTTTCATGTTGACTTTAATGACTAAAAGGGAAAATTAACCAAAATTTCAATTAAGGTTTTATTTTGTTAAAAATGCACCCTGTTGGAGATCAATAAGATGCCGGTTCACCAACTGAGGGATGTTTTCGCCTCTGAACAGAACTGTCAAAAGAATTTATTTCTCATTTAAGCTCATCAATTATAATGGACCTTTTGAACAGAATAATAAGGCAGTCCTCCGTTTCTTTGCCCAGCTTTTAACGTTTAATTATTCTGTCACAAATAATAAATCCGGACATTTTTTAAATAGCATCTGTCTTTTGAGAAGAAAACTGAATTATTCACAGCTGCCAAACAAGCGCCTTAGGCATGAGTTGTACATATTAGACTCCCGCGCACGTGTTTATAGAAAGTTGTCGACCAACCGTACATTGTGCATCTGGGCAGTACGGCAGAAAATCTGTTCCCGTTGTACCGGAGTCCCTCAGCATTTCCAGCGTATGTGAAATCTTGGCAGTGTCGTGAGAGCTGCTGCATTAGGGACTCTATTAGATTTATGTAAACCGCAGCAGACAGCTTCGTGTTTCACGCAGGGCTCGGGTCTTTTTATGCCAGTCACAATGACTTCGATGTATAGTTGCATTGCTCACGCTAATCCCAACTTGCTCCCTGTCAACATTCCAAATTCACACCCCCTTAAACTGGTGGCAGATGTTCCAGGGAGCGTGAGCGCAAAAATCTCACCCCGAGGACACGTGGCTCTTCCCGGTACGGGGGTTGTGTGCACGGGTGTAAGGACGTGCCCGCGGGCCAGTGTCGCATCAAACACTGCCGAATGACTGCAGACACCCACGTGTGTAGCTGTGGATTCAACAAACACTTGTACACACAGTCACCCATTTCCATCTCAGAGTGGAGACGTCTGCTGTATACGCTTTTCCACCTTTGCACTCTTCGACTCAAACCAAACTACAGGCTAATGCAGTTAACATGAAAGCCAGTGTTGAAGAAGCGAGCTCTGAACGCATAATCAAGGGCACTTATTGTGCTTTTTTTGGTTTTAGCTTTTCTTTACTGTGTAATATAGCTGTTTGTGCATGTAACCTGCAAAGTAACGAAACAGGATCGTATTGTAGATGCATGAATGCCACTACAATGTCATCATTACGAGTAGGGAAACTAACTTTCTTTATGCCACATGTTTCAGAGTTGGGGGAGTGTCAGAAAATATGGGGGATTCAATAAATGCAAGAAAATATGAGGGATTTTTAGAAAATATAGGGATGCAAAAAAATGAGGAATGCAACAAATGCTAGAAAATATGAGGGATGCAAAAATTGCAAGAAAATATGGAGGATGCAATAAATGCTAGAAAATATGGGGATGCAAAAAATATGAGGGATGCAAAAATTGCAAGAAAATATGGAGGATGCAATAAATGCTAGAAAATTGGGGGATCCAAAAAATATGGGTGATGCAATAAATGCAAGAAAATATGGGGATCCAAAAAAAAAATACGAGGGATGCAATAAATGCAAGAAAATATGGGGATGCAAAAATTATGAGGAATGCAATAAATGCTAGAAAATATGGAGATGCAAAAAATATGAGGGATGGAGTAAATGCAAGAAAATATGGGGATGCAAAAAATATGAGGGATGCAATAAATGCAAGAAAATATGGGGATGCAAAAAATATGAGGGATGCAATAAATGCTAGAAAATATGGGGATGCAAAAAATATGAGGGATGGAGTAAATGCTAGAAAATATGGGTGATGAAATAAATACAAGAAAATATGGGTGATACAATGAATGCTAAAACATATGGGGATGCAGAATATATGGGTGATGCAATAAATGCAAGAAAATATGGGGGTGCAAAAAAATGAGGAATGCAAGAAATGCTAGAAAATATGAGGGAGTGTCAGAAAAAATGAGGGATGCAATAAATGCGAGAAAATGTTATTTATTTATTTATAATTTTAAAGTTTCTAATTTTCTACCAAAGTTAATGTGCTAACTAGCTGTCATTTAAAATATTTAACAGTGTTACATTTCTCAGCACAGTCTAGTGTTCATTTTAATTTAGATTTTGTTTAATTTTACTCTGAAATTGGAATTTTATCATTATTATTATTATTATTATTATTATTATAGTTTCTGTTTATTTAGTTTTTATTTTATTTTGAATATTTTTAATGGTTTATCTGTTGTGATTTGTCTAGCTGACCAATCAGAGCAGACTGGGCTTTTTCGGAGAGGCTGCTTTAAAGAGACGGGAGTTCTTTAACAGAACTTTAAATCATGTAAATGTATTCTAGCAGACCCCAAAAATAAAATGATGTTCTTGTAAGGAGCATAAATTGGGCATTTTAAAACGACGTGGGCCAGTAGTCAAGACGGGGGCAGAGGAGCATGTAAATCAGCTCCAGAGTTGTTTTGGTGTAAAACTTTTCCTTGATTGTCGCTGGAAAGCAAGGCGTCGGGGTGTGTGAACACTGCCTGCGGCTAGCCTGGTGGGCTGGTAGTGAGGAACATGCTGGGAAGAATCGTACTCAAGAGAGATGAGTCACCGAGTTTCAACTGCACCAATACGACTTTCAGCTCTGCCGCTTTGCTAGCACAAATGTTTGTCGTCGCTGTTGTTGTTACTGTCTGTTGCGCCGCCTTGAATAATTGACACAGAGTTTGTGTCAAAGCGGTGGGGGTTTATATCCATGTTGTCTGCGAGCGTTTGAAGTTCTGTAGTGTTCTAGCATTGAGGCGTAGCATCGGGCCTCCCCGTGGATGGAGCAACAGGCCGTTTCGTTTCTTCCCATCATTCTGTCGGCATTAAAGTCTAGTTAGTCTCTAATCCACCTGCTGACTCTCTGTTGTTGAAGGAGCATATGGTGTGGACCTTATTTTTGACACATTCTTATGTTTGTACTGGAAATAGGATAATGTGATGGACTATTTTGCAGTAGTTTAAAAGGGTCATGACATGGATCTTTTTATTATTTTAATATGTCCCTTGAGGTTTACTTATGAATTAAATAAAGCTGTCTTTAAGGCGTGGCTCCTTTAAGGCTTGTAAGTAAATGCCCACTGTTTTGATTGGCTAATGTCACTGCATAGGAAACACGTTTTGAAAACATTATCCATATCAAACCATCATTTACAGACAAAGCATTATGAAATCATTTACTTTCGATTTGTGATGCAGCTGCTGTCAGATCCAATACAGTTGCTGCTTCATCTGTCAGCAAAAGTTTCTTTGTGAACTCTCCATTCCACTGTGCCNTGACTGAGATCCTACTAAAGTCTGTACAGAGAATCAAACCAGCTGTTTAAACTGAACACTTCAAAGTGAATGTTCTTTCACTCTTCCATTTTCCCTGTGGTCGACAGACTCAAGTGCATGGAGTATGTCAGAAACTGAACGCACATCTGTATGCTGTATCAGTGTAGACAGCATCATGGCAGGCGCGGGCGCGATCACTGGCATGTGAACTGGAGCGCGACTTATAGGCTAAATGAACCGAAACTCAGCGGCTGCTTGCCTCACATACATGAGAAATATATCTATAGGAAGCTTGAAATATCTAAAAACGAAAAGAAATAGGCTACTCTGATTATGTAGCCTAATCCGAATGAAATGTGCATTTTCTCTCTAAGTGCGTCCAGTATCCGGAGATGATGAGAGTCAGCAATGTCAACTTCATCTTCGCAGCCGACACTGATTCAGTAAACATTACTTTATTAATAAACAATTAAAATGTCTCCTTGCTGTTTTGGTCACATTCATAATCATTAATTTTGCCGGTTCTTTGTGGCAAGCTTAATGCGTGCGCTATAGCCTATATTACTATCATTATTATGGTTTATTCTCTCCAGTATTTAAGAAATTAAATTAATATAAATGTGATTAGTCAACTAATGGCTTAAATGAATAACGTTTCTGGAGGTGTTTATCGCAGTAGATAGGACCTTCGAACCAGAAAGACACAGCTTAAATTTGACTAAAAGGTTTTTGTCTTTATGCTCAACTAAAGTGAAATAATGAGCATATTTCCACTTTGAGAAACTCATCTTGCTCTCGCCTTGACTCGCCATGACTGCCGCACATACTTGAATAAACGGAAACACGTCCACAGTGCATCTTCGTGTTTACAGTGGTTGGCATCCACCAATCCTAAAATGCGTCGCTGCTGTAAACAGGTTAGGCTGTAGGCTACACTTCAGCCAAAATTAATTAATTTAAAAAGTAACGGACAACGCACCATATGGTAACGTGACGGAGTTAATTTATTTAAAAAGTAATGCGTTACAGTATTAGTTACTGTCAAAAGTAACTGCGTTACAGTAACGCATTACTAGTAACGCGTTACTGCTGACACTGATACTGTATCAGCATAGACAGCGTCAGTGATTTATAATGGCTTCAGAAACTGAACGCACATCTGTATACCGCATCAGCGTAGACAGCGTCAGTGATTTATAATGGCTTCATAAACTGAACGCACATCTGTATACTGTATCAGCGTAGACAGCGTCAGTCATTATAATGACTTGAGAAACCGAACGCACATCTGTATACCGTATCAGCATAGACAGCGTCAGTGATTTATAATGGCTTCAGAAACCGAACGCACATCTGTATACCGTATCAGCGTAGACAGCGTCAGTGATTTATAATGGCTTCAGAAACTGAACGCACATCTGTATACTGTATCAGCGTAGACAGCGTCAGTGATTTTAATGACTTCAGAAACCGAACACACATCTGTATCCTTTATCAGCGTAGACAGCGTCAGTGATTATAATGACTTCTATTTATCTTTGAAGCAACGCTCATATCCAGAATAGGCAAATGTCAGCATTAAGCGACTGAATGCCAGTGGGTGGGGCCTATGATGCGATGATGTAAAACTATTCAAATTGATCGATCAGATTCATCTCAGTTCATTTTCTAGTTCAGCTTTTTTAAATGCTATGGGGGAAAAAAATAAATTGAGAAAAACACATCTGAGGCAAAGGCAGCTAAAAAAGTAGCTGCTTTTGTTGGTCCTTCAGCAGATTCTGGCTGAAAAGAAACCTCGCTGAGAGCCATCGCTGATTTATTTGTTCACTTGTCTAATGCACAATCGTTACTATAAAAGCCCGGAGCCGCAGTTAGATTGCTAAGGACAAGAACAGCCGTTCACCATTACCCTTCTAGATCACAATGGTGACCTCAGCTGTAAAGATGTCTACTGGATTTGCTTTCCTTGTTGAGAAGGAAAGTGGTTGCCTAGCCAACAGCAGTGCCTTTTCCTTGGCTTAATAAACCATTAAAAGTTGAAAAGGCTGAGCCTTCTAGTCTGCACACGTTAACGTCAAGCTCAGATCATTTTGATTGGTCCTGCACAGATCTTGTTTAATTTATCAGTCCTCAGGGGAGAATCGTGTCCAACCAGACGGCATGTGTGACCTGCATGTGGAGAATAGTGTTACTTATCTGACATTGTGTGAAGATCAAACACCACACGGTTCTTGTATACAAAATAACAGAAGACCCAATTAGCCAGCGTCCTTTGTGTCTGTCAGAATTAATCGTGCAGTGAATGCATGATATTGATTTTCTGACTTATATTATGTACCTGTATTATAATAAGATTGGCTATGCTTGCCAAACCACATACCCAAAGGGACTTTGGCATCTCATCCTCTGAAATATTATTTCTAGGAGGGTTTGTTATATGATAATAGAGGTGGTTAAAAAGGAGCTGACTGAAGATGATACGTGATACAATGATACATACATTTGTTTTATCAATGCCAGTGACTGTCAATCAGAAAATATTTACTGTTTAACAGTCAGTTATGAAAAGCTGGATTTTGGAGATGCTATAAAAACTGTTAATGTTAATTGTTGAACTAAGTTATTTAGAGCTGTAATTTGATGTTAATTGTTGACATGTTGACAAAAGAAGTGCATTCAGACCTGATCTCTGTATTAAAACTTATTGGAGATATACTGAAATATTTATAAAAACAAGGGAAAAGGTTGTGTAAAAATATTTCCGAAACTTAACATTCAGGAGGATGCGAATAAATACTATAGCTATGACTCATGAATATTAATTAGTTTCATGACTGGGCACTCCAGGAAGTTCACCTAGCAGTGTCGAGTATTACCTAATTAATATTCATGAGACAAGCCATCACTATGTGAATATGTCACAAACTCTCTAAGCCAACTTATGATTTTTTTTTAACCTGGAAGGCAATAAAATGGGTGAAAAATACTATAGATTTGCATTGGAGAAATTTTTAACAATCACTTTTGGCCACTATTGTACATGCATCTGGTTTTTGTTATTTTTACAGGAAAACACTGATTTAAAAAATGATGTTTTGTAATGCACCTGAAGAATAAGATTTTAGAAAGTCAGTGTTTCGTGTGCTTTGGCTGTATTATGACATTTTTTTTGTTTTTCCTCCTCAGGTTAACTTCATATGTTGCTGAAATTGACTAAATGTGCTGCTGCTGCTTTCAAACGAAACAAATGTGCAACTACCGTACCTCATCCAATTACAGGAAACACATTTCCTTCAAATGCCTGAAAGTAGAAAGAAAGAGCAAGTGTGATTGTGAATTATTCATAGGAAATTACAAACATATGGCGCTGTTTTTCTCACCTTTTCTCACTGGCTTTCTATAATGTTTTATCATCTGTCTAATGTGCGGAGATTGCCTGAAGGCAGACTCTGTTCTGAGGCCCTCTGGCGAAACACATTCACTTACTCTCTTTACAGGTCGAGTATCGACTCCTCTACTGTTTTATAGCTTTATTTAGAGTTGCAATATTAATTTATTGCATTTCCCTGCAGAAGTTTGAATCTCTTGTTAGGGCTTTTGTGCTGTGACTTTGCTAGGGTTGGTTACTACTAAATTCAATAAGTGATGATTGTGTTGGGAGCACTGCTATAAGGGGGGACAGAAATATGAGCTATATTTTTGAAGATGTCATATACTCGAAGTTTTATTAGCTCTACGACTACTTGTTTCACCCGAGGTCCCTTTGAAAGCCACTAAGGGAGAACGAAAGAAACTTCAGAAATGAGATGCTTGTCAATTGTTTCTGATTCGCCATAGAGAGACAGACAGACAGACAGACAGACAGATAGACAGACAGACAGACAGACAGATAGATAGATAGATAGATAGATAGATAGATAGATAGATAGATAGATAGATAGATAGATAGATAGATAGATAGATAGATAGATAGAAAGGCAGACAGACAGACGGAAAGATAAACGGAAAGATAGATAGATAGATTGATAGATCGATAGACAGATAGATAGATAGGTAGACAGACAGACAGACAGACAGACAGATAGATAGATAGATAGATAGATAGATAGATAGATAGATAGATAGATAGATAGATAGATAGATAGATAGATAGATAGATAGAAAGGCAGACAGACGGAAATATAAACGGAAAGATAGATAGATAGATAGATAGATCGATAGATCGATAGATCGATAGATCGATAGATAGATAGATAGATAGATAGATAGATAGATAGATAGATAGATAGATAGATAGATAGATAGATAGATAGATAGATGGATCTCATCAAACTCTTCCAAGAACAAATGTTCGATCCTCATTCATCTATTTCTATATGTCATCTGAGTTTGTCTATATTTATTTTAAAGTAAGTAAGGTCATGTTTGCTTTCATTTTCATCCTATGAAATAGCAAAACTCAGCAAAAATGCTTCCTCTGGGAAGTGACGCCAGCTGATGAAAAATTTCTGGAGATGCTATACCGACCTTTAAAGAAATAAATACACTGTAATCAGGTCCAATACACCAACGACTGAGAAGCAACAGTGAATGTTTGTAGTTTGTGTCTATTTTTAAGAAGACTCTTTTTTTTTTTTTTCCTCTGTCTCTCACTACAGTTCTCTTTGGCCAGTTTATGTTCTTCCAGATGAGCTCTAATGATGTGGTGGAGATCTTTGACGGGCCCTCCACCGAGTCTCCGCTCCTCACCTCTACCTACGGCTCTCACTCAGGTAAAAGGTTTTGTTTACCGCGTGAGACTAAAGGCAGAGACACGTCTTCCGAGACGAGATGACATTAAACTGTAGGGCTGTCGCAGTCAGATCTCATTCCCACGGCGCTGATCCTTGTGTTGATGTTAAAGGCAAGAACACACCAAGCTGACGGTCAGCCGTCAGGCAGTTTTTGTTCGTCGGCCGACTAAGTTTTCTCAGTGTGTTCCACACCGTTGGCTGAAGTTGGTCCTCGTTGGCTTTTTTCCGCTCGTCGGTCCGTCGGGCCATCTAATCATTCTGCAGAAAGGCATTTCATCTTACGCAGGCGCAGAACAGACGTGCTACTTGGCCGTTTGCTGTCGAGCGTCAGTTTGGTGTGTCAGGGCAACTCTGAACCCAGACGCTGCCGACGTGAGCCAACCCCACAGTCTGCTTTCGTCGCCACTAGTTCATCGGCGTCGGCTTGGTGTGTTCCTGCCTTAATGTGCTTCTGATACGCTGTTGGGCTGCTGAATGTTTGCACATTTAAACCAGGGTTGTTATCATTTAACTATTATAAAAACAAAAAAAACAACAACATATAAATATTACTAAATGAAAATTAGAACTGTTGCCTTGGCAATAAACTTAATTAATCTGAATAGATTATCGTGTTACAGTGCAATGCAATCAAATGAATGACAATGATGATTAACTTTTCACTCAAATTTCTATGCCGACACTGTATATATAATTTGTAAAAAAGCATGTTGTATTAAAATAGAAAAGGATGCCACACATGCATTTTCACTCGTAGTCTCAGTCAGACCTTTGGACCGCTGTTGTTGGCGTGCTGAAGAAACATCATTTCCTTTAACCCCGTTGATGTGGCAGCACTCCGCAGACATACTGATGATCTCATTTATGCCGTTGTTGTAGCTGAAGACAGATAACAGAACTGTTTTTCTTTTCCTCACCTCCTCAAATTTCTCATTTCATAGGAGAGCCGTTGCCGCTGAGCTCTGCCAATGAAATCACCATCAGGTTCAAAACCGAAGGACCAAATACAGCTAAAGGTTTTCATTTTGTGTATCAAGGTATGTAATTCCCAACTAATCTGTAGTAAACTTAAGTTAAGGCTATGCTGGAAAAGAATACTTTCATTCTACTCATGCTGTTTTGCCGTGTACACTGATGTAAAAGTCACTGACTCCAAACTTTTTAATGGTATAGTGTATATTTGGTTACAAAAAAAAAAAGTTTTTCTACTTGCATTTCTGCAGCTGTTCCAAGGACCAGCGCTTCCCAGTGCAGCTCCGTGCCCGAGCCTCGCTATGGGAAGCGCATTGGGAATGACTTTGGATTGGGCACGGTTGTGCTTTTCGAGTGTAATCCAGGTTACACACTCCATGGTGCCAGTGCCATCAGGTGTGAGGCGGTGCCCAACTCACTGGCCCAATGGAACGGCACTGTGCCAACATGTGTCGGTATGTATGTATGTACACCCCCACACGTCTGTCTACATAATACTGCCCCCTGCTGCTGGGGAAGACCTGCGGTGTGGACGCCAGCAATGGCCAGATGACCAGGCTGCGATGGAGGCTCTGTTCCAAAACATAGTGAGCTGCCTTTGTAAGGCAGCATTTTTATATACAGTGTCATTGCTGTCGGGCGGAAAAATTGTTTCTCCATATTTTGACATGTTTGTTTTTTTCATAAATCATTACTATTGGCCCTTTACGTCTGTCTGTGGCTTTTGCAGATATTTAACCAATGACAAGTATTAAAAAACGTGAATGAAGTGCCACACACATCTCTGCTTGTTTGCAATGCAATGGTAAATAAAGAACTGGTTCTATGAATAAGTCCAGTGTTTTATTTACCCAAAAAAACACTATATATAAAGGCTAATGTTTTATGTATTTGAGGAGTAGAGAAGAGTCATAGCCAATACTGTCTTAAATAGCCTGTGCGAAGCACTTAATCTTTAATAACATGAGATTTTGGCCAAATGACAGAAAAACACATAGCTGCAATAAACTTTATAAGCTGTAAGTTGATGAAAACGCAATGCGATGCACTTACTGCTTCAGATGCGGCCGTTTACATGTATTAAAGTCACAACTACTACTAATGATGGACAAAACATCAAAACATGTTAGAAATTTGCTGGTCAAAAACCTCGTAACTACATTTGAGCTTGATTTTGGTAAAATGTTAATGATATAATGACACATGTGAGGGTCTGACATATAAAGCCACAATATAAAAATGTTTCCATTTTCTGAAAAGTAGCATTTTTGATTTACAACGTTCACAGCAAAATCTCAAGGGTTAAATCAACTCTGCTTAGAGTACATATGGCCCCTCTCTGGGGGAAACTGACAGCTGTAGTTCTTGTGTTTCTCTTTTCATCAATGATTCTGCTTGTTAACAGCAGGTGTTCATCACTAATGCTCAATCATCACTTAATTAATCGCTTAATTATCTCATTACCTTTAACTCTGCTTCAGTGTTATTTTAACAGTATTTAGAGAGGGACCATATGTACAGAGTTGATTTAACTCTTGAGATTGTACCGTGTTTCCACCCGACAACGACTATATATATTTAGCATTTGATAATATACTTTAAATTACTTAAGTGTTATTATCATTATATAATATATTTTTAATGAAATATTTTATTTTAGATTTTACTAGATTACAGAAGTAATACGTAAATTNCATTTTCTGAAAAGTAGCATTTTTGGATATACAAGGTTCACAGCAAAATCAACTCTGCTTAGAGTACATATGGTCCCTCTCTAAATAGTGAAGGAAACTGACAGCTGTAGTTCTTGTGTTTCTCTTTTCATCAATGATTCTGCTTGTTAACAGCAGGTGTTCATCACTAATGCTCAATCATCACTTAATTAATCATTTAATCGCTTAATTATCTCATTACCTTTAACTCTGGTTCAGTGTTATTTTAACAGTATTTAGAGAGGGACCATATGTACTCTGAGCAGAGTTGATTTAACTCTTGAGATTGTACCGTGTTTCCACCCGACAACGACTATATATATTTAGCATTTGATAATATACTTTAAATTACTTAAGTGTTATTATCATTATATAATATATTTTTAATGAAATATTTTATTTTAGATTTTACTAGATTACAGAAGTAATACGTAAATTATTAATAACAGTGTTTATCATTTTTAGATGAGTATTTATATTGTTATATTTATTATTTTTATATTTTATTATAATATTTTAAATATAAAATACATTACATTATATTAACATGTTTTAGCAAATACATTAATAACAAAATAAAGAAATTTAATTAAAATTCAATTTTACCAATTATTTGTGTGTGTGCTGTGAATTTTTATGCTTAGATAATTAATGAATTAGATTATCGTGTCGTTTGCCTACAGTAACATGTTAATGCCAAACTATTGAAATTAACTGTGAGTTTCACAGCACTGTTCATATGAGTTTCTGCGTTTGTAGAGCGTTCCAGATCCCTCACCTATGTCGCTGGTCCTTAGAAGTCTCTCATTATGTTGTGGAACAGAGCCGGGGAGATTTGAGGGGGTTTTATTAAAAATAAATGTGCTGGGAGCTAATGGATACAGGAGCGTTCACACAGTGTGGATGGCCCCATGAAATGCAATTTTGAGTAAATGCGAATCTCAGGTAAATCTCTTGATGCAAGTTGACAGAATACTTTCCTTCTAGCTGTGTCCTCATGCAATTTAATAGGAACACTCCAATGAGAGAATCAACAGGCGCCATCCTTACGCTCTCACCAACCCAACAATACAGCATCATTTTCTGAGCTCACTGTATAGCACAAGTAGTCGTGATTTTGTATTAGAGAGCTCAATATCATCCTTTTTCCCCCTGATGTCTTTTCATCATCGTTTTTCACCTTCACTCTGACCCTTGGAATTAATTGGGTTGTTTTTTCGATGTTGTACCTTTTGTAAATGGCTTCTTCACATGTTAAATTAGCATCAGCACTTTCAAACACAGGGGTTTTAGGTGTTACTCATCTGTATCGTCAGCCTCACATTCATATGCAATATTAATAAGCAACTAGACATGTACGTTTTCTGAAGAAAATGAGAGGGTCTTTTGCGTAACTCATGTTCTGATGCTGCGATATGGTGTGTTTATGTTGCCAAATGGTTGCTAGGGTGCTCTAAATGGTTGCTAGCACATGGCTGGGAAGTTTAAATATCAGTATTTATTGGCTGCTTGTTAAGCTGAATCAAATATGCCTGAACTCAAGAATCTACAACAATCTGATGCAGAGATATGATTCTGTCAAGTGTTGAGACTATGGGATTTTTTGCCCAATTTGCGAAAGTCGTACGCCCAATCGCTTACAAAAGCCTTAGCACACTTCTCCTAAGCTGCAAGATTTGACACCTTATTCATGTGTCGGTACGGGATGAGTTACACGCCAAAGTTTGTACAGAATCTATAATATAATATAGCTGTAAGCAGCAATTAAGGGGCCAAACACAACAGAAGCAAACAAGGTAGCTAGCAGCAGACCAGTGTCATAATGAACTATGATAGCAACTGAGACAAAGACACTGCATGTCAATTTTGAAGTAAGTCAGACCAGCAGTTACAGTAGTTATAGACAATTTCATGTTTTGTTCAATTATCGCAGTCCCACCGCTTTTTTTGTGTGTCCTCTGAATACCCCTACACATAAGCGTGTCCAATTTGGTGAAAATATCGTATTTATTTTAGGAGTTTTAGACATTTGTATGTATAAACACAATTTAAACACAAAAAATTACCTACACCTGACTTTGATTGCATTTTTTTGCCACTTACTATCAAAATTTTGACATTTGGCTATTAGCATGTAGCCCATGACCTACGTTGCCAAATTTCCTACTGTGGTTTTGTCTCGATTAGGCTAACGGTTTAGAAGATATTGGCAGAAGTTTTTTTAATGCTAAATCACAACTTTGCACAAACCATAAGGCATGTTTGGTATCGTTGGACTTGGCAAGGATTTAGGAATCCAAGGAGATGACTCTTATGAAAATAAGGGTGTGTTCGCACTTGTCATGTTTGGTTCGAATAAAACGAACCCTGGTGCGATTGCTCTGTTAGTGTGGTTCATTTGAACATATGGGAACGCTGCCGTCCGAACCGTGGTGCGCACAACAAAGCGGACCTAGACCGCTGAAAAGATGGGTCTCGGTCTGCTTCCAAATGAACTCTGGTGCAGTTCGAATGATACATGAACGCAACACGGACCAAAGACATGTGAACGAACCAAAAACAGGAAGATGAGACCCTAAAAAGTACAGAATCCTCACGTATATCGGTTTTTCTCATCATTGTCACAAGTTTGCCCATCACAGGCATCAGACGCGGATCTCCAAGCAGCTGATCGTTTGTGTGTGTGACGGAGGGATTGCCGCCGCTGTTTTGACTCCTTTACACATTTTATAAGCTCTTCACGAGTTCCCAGCTGGCCAAAATACCATCACATGCAGGCTACGCACACACAACGAGCGCATTTATCTCAGCACACAGCACTCTTGGATATTCGGTAAGTTCCGTCTCAAAAAAAGCAATACGTCATAAAATCCGACCAATCAGGTTGTGAATGTGTCCTTAAGCCTTTAGGTTCAGTATCTTTTGGTTCGGTGATAAAATGAACAATCTGAACACTAATCAAACCAGGACTTAATGTTTTTTTTCTTTTCTTTTTTGGTCCAGACCAAATGAACCAAACGAACCGAACTACAAGTGTGAACCACATCCAAAGTTATAAGCATGCAAATATTTTTTTCACCACTAGGTGGCGCTGGTCGGAAACTTCTCAGACTCCTTTAGGGCATCGTGCCGATGACCCATACCGAATCACGTAATGATACGTTCATGCATTCGCAAAATACAGCTTTTCAAACACAAAAATCTAAATGGCCAACTTCCAAAATGGCTGATATGGGAAAATTGGATATCATTCAACTCAGCATGCCGCCCCAAATCTATCGAGACCACTTTGATTTTTGGACAAGCTGTTCATAAGTATTACGCAAAAATAGCCATTTTACGTAGGTGGCGCTGTGCTGAAATGCAACATGTAACCTCAGGTAATGCTTTTGATGACATGGACCATGATTGGTCTGAATATGCGTTGCGTTGCGGAGATACAGCCTTACATCTATTTTCACAAGCGATACATAACATTTGTTCGCATGTTTTTCAAAAACAGTTTGACAAATCAACTTGAATTCCATAACTTTTGGTCTGAAGATGATCTGGTTCAATTTTCATGAAACTCAGACCAGCGCCACCTAGTGGTGAAAATGTTTCGTGAAAATTAAAGCAACAGCCTTCAAAAAATGAATTTTTCAGGAATTTTGTTTTTAGCCCTTATGGTTCAAAAGTTATTAGCATGAATAGGACTGTTGGTGGCACTAGAAGGATTGAGTTAGAGGCTCCAAAATCGGTGTGGTTAATGTTGGGATTGACCTCTATCAGTATGCCAAACTTTTACCATACGGTTCTATGGGCTGCCTTAGACTCAAGAGCGGAAGTAGGAGAATAATAAGAACACTAACGATTATAGTAGGTAACATTGCACCTTCGGTGTTTGGCTCCTAATGATAAGCTTTGCAAGCACCACTAATTAAAAGTGTCAAGTTTTGCATTTTTAAAACGGAATATGAGCAATCCGCCCCTTCTGTGCAGTCTTGTTGTTCAGGGTTGCGGAAAGGGGTAAATGAAATGCTGCACCTCTGACAGTAACACCTGTTATCATCGATTATTTCTGCTAAAGGAAAGAGCTTCAATGAATCACCAGGAGTTTATATTCATTTCTACAGTGTGTGGGAACAGCACACAGGGTTGCTGTTGGTAACCGCTCTTTTTTTATGGCCTTTTCTGCACAGGACCATGTGTCCATTCACCTTTGTCACATTGGTCTCCTAAAATAACATGCATGCACATTGTTTTGGGGAAGTTTTTTCCGCTCATCGGTCAGCAGCTGATGTCGTGGCTTCACGTGGGAGATGAGGGTTCAATTTCAGACGTGTCGGATCCCATTCCGCCTCCATCCCAGGTGAATTCCTGTCTCGAATTATGTTGGGGATAATAATACACAGATGTATTTTGACACATATCCGCTGTCACCTGTCAGTCACACACAGGTGCTGAATTGAGTTGGTACAGGTTTTGCAGAGAGATTGGAATCACTGCCATCATTTGAGTATTAAAACATCTAACTATAGCAATCTTCCTGCAGTATTGTAATAAAGAGTTCAAAAACCTGTACAAAAAATAACTAGAACTACATTGAAGCTCCTTAAAGAGAAAAAATCAATCAGATGAATAATAATTAATTCTGTTATTATGCATTAATCTAAATTAGGGTGACAACATTAATTTGCCATTTTATTGTAATATTTAGTATTTACTCATCTAAAATAAAAATAAAAAATCAGTATTGTATATTACCAATAATACTAATTAATTCTGGAATTATACTATATTACTAATAAAAATAATCAATTCTGCAATTAGAGCATTAATGTAAATTAGGGTGACGGCATTAATTTGCCATATCAATGTAATATTTAGTATTTACTCATCTAAAATAAAAAATAATTTAATATTATATTATATTATCAATAATGCTAATTAAGTCGGCAATTAAAGCATTAATCTAAATTGGAGTGAAAGCATCAATTTGTCATTTAAATTATTTCGTATTTACTCATCTAAAATAAAAATCAATTAAAATTAATTTTATCACTATATTATATTATGAATAATACTAATTTTGCAATTATACTACATTACTACTACTAATAATTAATTCTGCATTTAGAGCATTAATGCCAATTTGGGAATTTTATTATAATATTTAGTATTTACTCATCTAAAATAAAAAATAAATTTAAATTTAATACATTTGATCAAAATATTATATTACTAATAATACTAATTAATTATGTGATTATATTGCATTACTGACAATAATTAATTCTGCAATTTTAGCATTATTAAATTAAAGATGATAGTATTAGTTTGCTATTTTAATATATTTATTGTTTACTCAGCCTAAAATAAAAATAAACTAAAATGTAATAAATTTTATCAATATATTATATTACCAATAATACTAATTAATACTCCAATTATACTTCTTTACTAATATTAACAATTATTTCTGCAACCATTAATGTAAATTATTGTTACAGTATTATTTTGATTTAATATTAACTTAACATTGCTGCGGATAGTAAAAAATGCGGATTGTGCATCCACACCAGTAGGTGTCAGTCTAAACTCCGAAACAACACGGACAAAAAAGATCCAGTGAAACACAGCCTGCGCCGTTAATGAGGCGGATTTATAAACCTAACGACACCCGTGCACTAGCTATGATCAAGTGTAGCGTGTGTTTCTCTATTTGTGGTAGCTTCACGTTTCACTGATTTACATGAAATTGCTCTTTGCCCCGAGCGACTTGCTCATCCTCTCTTGAACGCCAGCTGCTAATGAAGACATTAACGTAGCTGGAAACCTTTTTGATTATAGCGGGGGCGTGAGAGCGCGTGGGACGTCACCTGTGGAATATAGATGTGCTCGAAATGGAAGTCAACTGAATAATTGCCTTGAATTAACCATGTAAAATGTTCTTCCAGGCCTCAGAAGGGAGAATAAAGAAGGAAAAGGGTAAAGCCATAAACAGATGACTGCCGTTTTTTTTGCACCGCCCGGAGGTGCACCTGGCGATTGAAAACAAAGCGATTGACTCGGGCCTCGGTGCCTTTGACAGATAGCGTCAGATACCGCCTGTGAAGACAGAACGCCCTTGTGGTAGTTAACATCCAGAGAGGATTCGCGCTTATTGATAGCTACACAAAAGGTGCTGAGCACAATGTCTGGCGAAGCCTCAACAAGCAAATAAAAATTGCTTGACTGAGCCCTGCAAAGGTGACAAAGAGTGTCAGGCTTGCCAGAAGATTCATTTCTCATCCTTTCAATTTATTCCAGTTAGTGTTTTTCCCCCTCAGCTTTTCTTCTCAGCTGACGTTTGTGTGCTTTTGAGAAGCACTAATGAAAATGGAAAATTGAAGCCATTTAGGATGACGTGTTTCTATTAGAATGCACAATAGTGTAATTATGAATGTGGTAATTTTGCATATACACTACAAGTCCTTGGGATCTTTATCTCTGACTGATGATGGAAAGGTTAGGCTTTACAAACATATAAATGTATCTAGTGCAATAAATCGTTTTCTTAATTAGTATCTTGTCGTGTTTTGCCAGAAACAAGATACTTGAGAAGCTGTTTTAAGTGAATTTATTTTGAAATAAATGTTTCCAGATTTTGTTGTCGTTTTCAGCATAAATTTGACAAAATATGCTTTTGCTTAAAACAAGATAATTTCCAGTTAGGGAAAGAAAACAGCTGAATATCTTTTGAAATGCAAGTTGGTCTAATTTTAAGGATGTTTATACTGATGACACAAATGTTTTACGTTGTTTTTATACTTTTATATTTACTTACAGTTCTAACAGAGACAAGTGTTGACTATTTTTAAATGGTTTGTTCACCCAAAAATTAATATTTGCATCATTTACTCACTCTCGTGTCATTCCAAACCTGACATTTTATTTTGTTGAATACATATTATGATATATATAAATATAAGACAACTGCAAAATGACCATAAAAGTTTCTTATTTTCCAGGTCATCTGAAGCTATAAGAAGTATTTTGTGTGAGAAATTCAAGTGGTTTTTCAATAAAACTTTTGGTCTGGGTCTTCATAACAGTTGGTGAGAGTAGTAGTGATGTCATATTTGTGAATGAATCATTCTTTTGAGTTTGATTCTTCCAGTCAATTCTTTGATCCAGTTCACACGAGAAGTGTGAGTGATTCATTCACAAATTGAGCTGATTCAGTTCTTGAATTAAACTTACTAACTACTGTGACAAAAAGTGTTAATCGACAAGCTTTTTTCCTTGACTAAGACGAGACGACACCAATGTCATTAAACGATAACTGTGACTATATTAGCATGCAATGTCATTGACAAAAAAAGATAAGATTAATGTAGTTAAAAAAAAAAAAAACGTAATATTTGCAATCTGGCAACCGCACACATTCTCTCTAAACTGCAGAAGAAGTGCTGATGATCTGCATTAATATTCTTCTTAAATGAAAGTGTCATTCAGTCAGTCTTATGTTTCTTCACAAGCCGTTTGCGCTATTTGCTGCGACTTAATCTGCGATCAAACCTTCAGTGATGAAATGTAATAAATCCAAACATGAATCTCGACTATATTGTTTGCGGTTGCTGAATAAATGCATTAACGCAACCTCTGTGTGACGGTAAAAAGTCATTTTTGCTGTTGTTTTCACAGAAAGACATTAGGAATGTCACTGTTTTAGATTTAAAGAGACGTTTCTTGTTTTACCAGTCTTCATAATGTAAACAGAGCATGTGTTCATTTATTTGATAAATAGCGTATAATAAATCAGTACACTAGATGAGGTTAAATAAACCTTGTGTACGAGTCGACATTCTCTTGATTTGTGCTTATAGGTGAAAGTGCAATAATTCTGATGAAATTTCTCAAATGACAATCTTTGCAATTATAGTTATTAGCAAAATAATTGTTATCAATTTAACAGGGTTCGTACAAGGTACTTAAAGTACTTGAATTTGACTTTTTGAAATTCAAGTCCTGGAAAACACTTGAAAACAGCCATATTTATGAAGAGGTACTTGAAAGTGCTTGAATTATTGAAAGACAATATGACGAAAAAACACAAATACAATATTTTCATGCAAATTAACGCTGCAGGCCATCTGATATAGATACAGAGCCATTTCACATGGCAATGAACGTGATATTGCTCATATATTTCCAAGTATATGATACAGCTTTCATTCTTCAGGTAAATCATGTGTTCATGAAAGAAAAAAAATCAGTTTGAATGAGGAAAGCGATATCTTTGTCATAGTATCCTTTCAGTGGTTAAGGGGATTTCCCATCAATGGATTGATCTCTGAAGTAAAACATCAAGATTTAGCTTCACCCCACCTTTGCTTGTCACCTTATAAAATGTTGTTCAAAGTTAAAATAGTTTTCTTGTCTACAACCTTGCTCTGTTCCAGAATTAATCAGCGTTTTTTTTTTTTTTATGAACGGTTTACTAACTCACTCTTAAAATCAGTCCCAAAATCAGTCCAACATTATAATATAAATATCTATTGAACAATAATAGCCATTATAAACTTTGTATTAAATATATTAAATATGTTGTAAGTTCTAGGGCTTTGTTAATGTTCAATACTTAAAGGATTAGTTCACATCAGAATTAAAATTTCCTGATAATTTATTCACCCCGATGTCATCCAAGATGTTCATGTCTTTCTTTCTTCAGTCGTAAAGAAAGGTTTTTGAGGAAAACATTCCAGGATTTTTATCCATATAGTGGACTTCACTGGGGTTCAACGGGTTGAAGGTCCAAATGTCAGTTTCAGTGCAGCTTCAAAGAGCGAATAAGAGTCTTATCTAGAGAAACCATCAGCCATTTTCTAAAAAAAATTAATAAAAATGTATATACTTTATAACCACAAATGCTCATCTTGCACTGCTCTGTGATGCTCCACGCATGACGTAATCACGTTGGCAAGGTCACGCGTGACGTAGACGGAAGTACTGATTCAGTGTTTACAAAGCGAACGTGCAAAGACTAAGTCAAAACGGCCTTTACAAAAAAGGTAAAACAACAATGTCGGAGGATTTTGAAGTTGAAGGAGAAAATGAGATGGAGTTTTTCACCCTACCGCAGTACTTCCGCCTACGTCACGCTTGACCTTTCCAACATGATTACGTCATGCGTGGAGCATCACAGAGCTAGTGCAAGACGAGCATTTGTGGTTAAAAAGTATATAATTTTTTTTTATTTTTTTTTTATAGAAAATGAGCTATGGTTTCTCTAGATAAGACTCTTATTCCTCGTCTGGGATCATGTAGAGCTCTTTGAAGCTGCACTGAAACTGACATTTGGACCTTCAACCCGTTGAACCCCAGTGAAGTCCACTATATGGAGAAAAATCCTGGAATGTTTTCCTCAAAAACCTTCCTTTATTTTCAAACTGAAGAAAGATAGACATAAATATCTTGGATGACATGGGGCTAAGTAAATTATCAGGAAATTTTTATTGTTGCACTTTATTTGTACCATATATTTTTTTTATAATTATCTATTAACCTTTGAAAGATAATAAAGATATTGTTTGATAAATGAGATCTCTGATTGTAGTCTTTGAAAACCAAAAAAAGCAGTGCTTGAAAAGTTCTTGAAAGTCCTGGAAATGCCTTTTACAGTATCTGTACGAACCCTGATTTATTCAGCATGACGAAAATGTGACTAAAACTGGACTAAAATGGACGGACGTTTAGTCGACTGAAACTTGATTATAATAATAAGAAGAAGAATGTAGTGCATGAGTCATATAGAATACTTTAATGATGCTTTTTGTTATCCTCAATAACTCACATTATTTAAAAGAAAGAAAAGCATGATATTCCTCTTGTGCTCAACAGAAGAGAGTCAGTCATATAGGATTGAAACAACATGAGGGTGAGTAAAAGATACAGTCTTTATTTCTGAGTGAACCGTTCCTTTAGATGATGGACTTTTCAGTGTTGTCTAATAGCCAGTTTTGTAAATCCGCTCCAAAGTGTCCGATTTTACATAGATTGAATTAGTGTCTGTCAGCTAGCTGTGACCAAAAATATCTTTATGGTTGCACTTAAGCTCAACAGCTCTTCAGAAGATAAGAGTTTCTTGCTGCTCAAAGGATCCCCTTCAGTGGGCTGAAATATGAGAGGAAACTTCAAATAGAAGGAGTACGTGGTTGAATAATTGAAAATGATGAATGCATAATGCATTTTAAGCAGAGCAGGATGAAGCCTATATAAAAGAAGAAGGTCTGCCGTGGCTGCGGACACACGACACAGGACACTGGGTCTGGAAGGAGTCGTTCGAACTCCCAGGACGTAATGCATGAAGAAGAAGGACTCATAACTAGTCCATGTTATGTCCATGCTAGATGAAAGCAGATGCAGCGACATTAACATTAATATGTGGCACTTCAGATCTGCACCTGGTAATGACGTCCCTCTGGAGTTGGGTTAAGATGGACCGACCCAGTTGATTGTTGGCTGGTTGCTTCAGCAAGAACATCATTATAAAATCAAAAACTTGAAAACTCGCTCTGCCTCAGAAACAGTTCTTCATTTCAGCTTACATCAATGACATAAAACAGTCAGGTGTGAGCAAAAACAAGCCGTTTCTGTGTGTGTCCCTTTAAATGCAAATGAGCTGCTGCTCCCGGCCCCCTTTCCAGAAGAAGGCGGAGCTTTAACAGCTCACGCTTCGGTTGCTCAACATTTACATTTACATTTATGCATTTGGCAGACGCTTTTATCCAAAGCGACTTACATTGCATTATCCTATACATTTGTATCCGAGTATGTGCAATCCCTGGGATCGAACCCATGACCTTGGCATTGCTAGTGCCATGCTCTAACCACTGAGCAACAACAAAGCTGGAGAATCTCACGCAGCCAAAATGAGGATTGTCAGTAACGGTGTTCAGCCTTACATTGTTCAAACCGGAGTCGACACTGATGGAGAGACTCAGGAAGAAGTTTCAACTTTTAGAATGAAACCGTGAAAATGAAAGACAAGTAAACAGTAATAAAATAAGAACAAATAATCAGATTACAGTGCAAATAAACACAACAGAACAAAGATACAAATGAAATAAACAGTGATTTTCAGGTTTTCAGGTACATAATTTGATTAAAGTAAACAAAATTTAAAATAACACTTCACTGTGTAAATTAATATAGATTAATCTTTATAAAAAGTTACAAAAGTCATTCAGTCAAGAGCAGTGAGTGATTTTTATGTCTTATTAATATTAAAAACTCAGCAGCAGGTTTGTTAGGCTGCTGTCACTTTAAGAGCGAATGCACGGATCCAATATACTGATACACATGCGTTTTATTTCTCAACTGTTTACGTTCACCTGAGACATTACCAACTATTTTCACAAGGATACTCGCCAAGATGGCCGCTTTTGCATAATTTTGTGTGGATTTGTCAGTTTAAGCACAAGAAGATGTGAAAGAGAATTCAATTCAGTAGTCAAGCTCTGTCTGAGACGCAGCTTTCTGGGCACGCGCTTCGGATGTTTGCACACGATAAACTGTCGGTATCGGTGGTATCGGTATCGGTGCATCCCTAATTATTATTACTATCTATTTATTATTTAAATTTAAAGTTGCTTTTTACATAGTTTTTTTTCTTTGTTTTAGTTTTATATTTTTAGCTCAGAAAGGGCATGTTTTATGGCCTTTTTATTTTCTTTAAGTATTTTA
>RJVU01041021.1:496325-514556 GCA_003731715.1 Anabarilius grahami
TTTTATTTTATTTTATTTTATTTTATTTTATTTTATTTTATTTTATTTTATTTTATTTTATTTTATTTTATTTATTTTTTTATTTTTTTATTTTTTTGTCTTTTTTTTCCCACATCTTTTGTCTCAGAAAAGGCTTGTTTACTCGATTTTGTTTGTCATGCCCATTCTGCCATGTTTAGTCTGGCATTATTTTATTTTATTTTATATTGCTTGTTTTGCAATCTTATTTATTTATTTATTTATCTTGTGTTTTTTTCACATCTTTTGGCTCAGAGAGGGTTTGTTTACTCTATTTTGTTTGTCGTGCCCTCTCTCCTTTGCTTAGTCTGTCTTTTTTCCTCTTTGTATAGACTTTTTATTGACTTTCCTGGCTCTCAATATAAGTAGAAGACAGAATGATACCAGTGTAGCTCCGATGACTCGAATCGGCAGAGCCCTCAGAAGTGAAAGACAGATTTTAATTATTGCCACCGTATCCCTGTATCAGTGCATCAGCCGCACAAAGCAAAATAAATATGCGCTGACCTTAGCGGCCGCCATCCCTCTCAGACAAAGCGTTAAGTATTGCTGACAGTTTGACGTTTAATCTGCTTGGAGGACAAATTAAAGATTAAAGGAAGTTATGGGATGGAGATGCCTCGTGCATAAAGAACGTGAAACGGCTTCATGTATACAGACCACCTCGGTCTAAATTCCCCATGCGGTTAAGGCAGCAAGTGCAATCTATTCGTCACAACCTCTTTAACGCCGAACGTCAGCGGTCGCTCAACAAATAGCCCATCATCGAGATTCCAGAGTGGCTCAAGAGCATCGCTCTGCTTGATGGAGGTCACCACCAGTTCACAAAACTGCAGTAGGTCTGATCTGTCTTGTTGTGTGGCCAGCTGTAGTTTCAGTATGATTAGGTGGACGGCAGCAAAGTGTGACCCAACTTTAACAGCGACGGCACTTCATCAGTAGATCCGGCGACTCGATGAAGCTGCTGACATTCATGACAGAGTTGAATGACATCCGTTGAAGCCTCGTGACGGAATGTCACAATCCCACCAGGAGCTGTAGGGAACAATGTGCTGTTATGCCTGTCATGCAAACCAAAATGTTCTAATGCAAATCCCTTTAGGGACCACGATTCCACCCCTGCTGAACACCACGTCCAACAACCTCTACCTCACCTTTCAGACTGACATGAGCGTTTCTGGAGCTGGTTTTCACCTGGAATACACAGGTATGATGACTGTTCACCTCCAGGGTTTCCCAAACGGGGGTTCATGTTATCAATATTGCAATATTAACCTAAAAACTCCGGCGGTACTTCAAGAACATATTTTATGTCAAAGGAGTTCGGCTGACAAAAAAGTTTAGGAACCCCTGCCAGAAACGACAGTGAATTATTGAATTGTTTGATTTACGAACACCACAACATGCATCACTAAACATTTGTTATGACTCGTTTCTCTCAGGGGGCTCTTTTGCCTCTCACAGTTTAATGCAGATCAATTTCCATTTGTGTTGGTGAACATTTGCATTCTGACGAATGAAGAGTTTCCTGTGTCCTAAGCAATAGGTTTGGACTCCTGCCCAGAACCTCAAACCCCCAGCAATGGTGTGAAGGGGGGCGACCGCTACTTCGTGGGTGATGTTGTCTCGTTCCACTGTGAGCAAGGATACACTCTAAAGGTGGGCGATTTCATATCGTACGCTTCAAATGCTCAGAGACGTTTGCTCTCGTTCTGAAAAGCTTTTTGGCTGCTCATTTTGTCTTATTACTTACGTAATCAACAGTGCGTTAAACAGTTGACTTAATTTCAGAAAATCTTTCAGAAGACAGTCAATCAAAAAGAGTTTGTTCAATTACGAGCACTTACTCGTCCCAGGGGTTGAGTTTTAGTAAAACCAATTTTTTTTTTCCTTTCCCTGCTTTTGAAATGCTTTTTAAGTGGAGATGTTTTTGTTTTTACTGCAGACTTTGTCTTAAAATATGAAAATGCATCATAAAATGTTAATTGAGATTTTTAAAGTTGATAACCTTAAAGAGTGGAGTTATCTTTTAGTTCTCTCCCGCATTGTCACCACGACCAACACATTCCCCAAAACATTAATTTTTCTCAAAAGTTTTTTGTTTTCCAAGGACCTTGAGATGAAATATGAGACAATATGAGACATGAGACAATGTGAGAGACATTTCCAATCTGTAATTTTGTATTTAATATTTAGAATCAGTGTCATTTTAGTGTTTTGAATTAGCTATTATTTTTATTAGGGATGCACAGATATGAAATTTTGGCCGATACCGATAACCGATAATTCTTTATATTTGAAAGCCGATAACCGATACATTGGCTGATAAATCTAAATCAAAATGTTTATGATAATCTATTTTTTTTCATATTTATTGGCTTTAATATATCTGCCAGATTTTCTTATCGGGCCGATAACGATAATATTAAAAATGAACATATATCAGCCGATACCGATATGGTGGCCGATATATCGTGCATCCCAAATTTTTATATATTTTTTTGTTTTCATGTAAAAAAAAATTTATTACATTTTTAGTCATTTCATTATGTGTTTTTGTCATTTTATTAGTTTTTTATTTATTTATTTTAATTTTGCTGTTTAGGATTAATTGATTTTGATTTTGATTTTAGCTTAAGTTTTTATTTATTTCCAGTTAATAATTTTAGTGCTTCAACTTAAACTTATCAGTTTATTTCCAAGGCAACATTTCTAATATCGGCTACAATATATCGGCCAAAATTTCTTATCGGGCCGATAACGATAACATTAAAAATGAACATAGATCAGCCGATACCGATATTGTATAATTTCAATATATCATTCATCCCTAATTTATGTATTTTTTTGTTTGTTTTCTTGTGAATTTTAATAAAATTTATAGTCATTTCATTATTTGCTTTTGTCATTTTATTAGTTTTTTATTTTATTCATTTTTTTTTATTTTGCTGTTTAGATTTAATTGATTTTTATTTTTATTTTAGTTTTAGTTTTTATTTATTTTCCAGTTAATAANCAATATATCATTCATCCCTAATTTATGTATTTTTTTGTTTGTTTTCTTGTGAATTTTAATAAAATTTATTGTCATTTCATTATTTGCTTTTGTCATTTTATTAGTTTTTTATTTTATTCATTTTTTTTATTTTGCTGTTTAGATTGAATTGATTTTAATTTTTATTTTAGTTTTAGTTTTTATTTATTTTCCAGTTAATAATTTTAGTGCTTCATTTTAATCAGTTTATTTCCTAGGTAACATTTCTCATTTTCATAGCTTTTCAACTAATATTTATAAATTATTTAATTTCAGTTTTAGTTCATTTAACAGAAATGTTTTTAATACTCTTACTTAATGACAATAACTCTGTTTAGAATGCATGAAATTAGCCTTAGCATGTTCAAAATGCAATTTCTGTCATAGTAATTTTGTAAAATGATGCAAAATGTGTAAAATAATTAATTGAGAGTTTAAAATGCATGCGTACACTCAAAAATTCTATGATTAATAAGTTAAGACAACATATGTTTTTACATTGCTTTAACTCAAAATAAGTTAAGCAATTTTCAACTTTTTTATAAGTTATACAAGATTCAACTAATTTTTTTTTTAAGTCAGTTTAATGTAATTTAAGTTAAAATGACTGAAACATCCAAGTCGATTGCACTTAAAAATTTAAGTCAGCAACTTTTTTTTACAGTGTAGCATCAGCATGATTAAAATGCGATGAAAGTGTTCATTAGTTATTTCAGGAAACAAAACATGTGATGCATTTACTCTTTGTTAAAAGGCAAATGAAACAACTGAAAGTGTGTGTTAAAAAAAAAGCAGTTTATTTCTGAAAGTGCCGAAGTTGAAGAAACACCTTAAAGTTCAGCGTTTGATTTTCTGCTCTTCTGTGCGCTTTATTAGATTCATTCACAGTGCCAAGGCTTTGTTATTGTGGTACGTGGAAGAGCACGTTGAATGATACATTTCCTACGAGTGATACATCTTTCTTCGGAATTGGTGAGAGCTTCTTGGAAAAGTCAATATCTTTCTTCATTTCCACTGTTGCAGGGAAGTGCATATATAACGTGCATGCCGGGGCCTGTCAGACGCTGGAACTACCCCGCGCCCCTCTGTCTGGGTAGGTCTTATTTGCAGTCACTTCTCCTTGTTTGGCCTTTTCAATGAGAGCATTACCACTGCTTTCCTTCTCGGAAATCTCAATTCTCCACATTAGTGTGTCGCAACATCCGTATATCTCTGTTAGTTGTGGCGTTTCATCTTATTTGATTTCAATGTAACAGCTGCTTCATCACAGCATACCGACCGTAGAGAGATCGACCGCGGTCTGTTAGAGCTCCATTTAATCAAATGGACTATGAAAAAGCTTTCTTCGGGCTAGATCTTTGAGGTCGCGTTCAGTCTAATCTTCTTTTTAACATTCTCTCTTTTGTTGAAATCTATTAGCCTTAAACCCTCCTTCCGTGTCTCATGATATCTCGCGGCTATAACTCCATCGCTCACAAGTTACTCGCCATCTCGCTAATGCTTTTCATCCAGAGCGACTAATAGCAGTGACAGACCGCGGCGTATCCTCAGGTTAAGTGGCTTGAGCAACAGTACAGTAGGAAAGTGCAAGTTTATTTCTAATAGATGTACATTTTGCAAAACTGATTATGCATACTTCTTTAAACTAAGTTCTGTACACTCTAAAAAAAAATGCTTGTTTCAACCCAAATTTGGGTTAAATTAACTAACTAAGTGTTAACTAAATGTTAAGATGTGAATCTGTTGATTATATATTGATGTTTGGCTCTATTTTTAAGATTTTTATGGTAAATGCAAGGGGTTTTTCTATGGAAAAAGTCAACCATACCATGGAAAAATCACATTTAAATTTCATTTTATTAAAGAGCAATCTAAAAAGTAACAATTCACATTTTCACTGCAAATGTAATGCTGGAAATTCTCTGGGATTCTGAGGGAATAAATTGTTCTTCCACGCAGATCAAAAAAAAAAAAAAAAAATTATTCTATACAAATGTCTTTAGGTTTCAGACATTATTTATGTCATCTAATGATTTTGAAATATGTTGTGATGTGTATTATAACATTTTTAATGAACAAGGAAATTATTACATTTATTTACTGTTTTATTTTTTCACATTTCATTCCATTTTAATTCTACGGTCTCAAATTCAGCAATTGAATTTGGATTTAAAAGTTAAGCTCACTTTAATTTAGAACACTGATTTTGAGCGTTTCATCTTATACAGACTCTAGAATATTGAAATGTAACATAGAAATTAATGATTTATAATGATTTTATGTTTTTTTTTAATATAAATACACAAAAAAATGCTGGTTTAAAAACAACCCAAATGGGTTGAAAATGGACAAACCCAGCGATTGGGTGGTTTTAACTCAGCGATTGGGTAGTTTTAACCCAGCGGTTGGGTTAAATGTTTGCCCAACCTGCTGGTTAGTTTTATTTAACTCAACTATTGTTTAAAAAATTACAGTATTTCTTGCTTAAAATGAACCCAAAATAGGTTGGAAATGAACATTTATTAATAAGTTGAATGCATAACAATTAAACAATAAACATTTATTAAATTGCTTATTAATAAATGTTCATCTTTTGATTATTATTGTTGCCTCTAGTAATTATGTGTCTGATTTTTAATTTCCAACATATTTTGGGTTCATTTTAAGCCAGACATATAGTCATTTTTAAACAATAGTTGAGTTGAATAAAACTACCCAACAAGTTGGGCAAACATTTAACCCAACCGCTGGGTTAAAAACAACCCAACTACTGGGTTTGTCCATTTTCAACCCAACTTGGGTTGTTTTTAACCCAGCATTTTTTTGAGTGTAGATTGTGTGTATGATAACATGTTTTCATACTGAACTGAACAATGAAATTATACATGTATTTATCATTTTTTTATTAAGTTTCAAGTTACTTCAATATTCCCCTTTTAGAAATTCTACAAACTATAAGTAACTTATTGACTACTTGTCAATTAACTCTCATTAGAGTATTAGTAGACTGTTAGGTTAGGTTTCAGGTTAGTAGAATAAGTTGACATGTAGTTACTTATAGTCAGTAGAATTTCTAAAGTGAACTATCAAAATAAACTGTAAATTGAGGATTTGTTGCATGACTCGGTTGGTGATGTTGGGCACGCCTGTGTTTTTAAGAGTCGCACTTGAAGTTTAATTGATCCGAGCTCCTACAATGCAAACAGAAGATTCAATGTTCTCCATTGACATTTCAATTGAAGTGAAGTGAAGTGAAGTGACGTGTGGCCAAGTATGGTGACCCATACTCGGAATTTGTGCTCTGCATTTAACCCATCCAAGTGCACACACACAGCAGTGAACACACACACCGTGAACACACACCCGGAGCAGTGAGCAGCCATTGCTGCGGCGCCCGGGGAGCAGTTGGGGGTACGGTGCCTTGCTCAAGGGTCTCACCTCAGTCGTGGTATTGAAGATGGGGAGAGCGCTGGACATTCACTCCCCTCACCGACAATCCCTGCCAGACCTGAGACTCGAACCCATGACCTTTGGGTTACAAGTCCGACTCTCTATCCATTAGGCCACGAATTGCTGCTCTAAAGAACTGTAAAGGGACACAGCGAGTCCGACAGGCCATTCATTACACATGTGCCAATAAGACAAATGCAAACACAAGCAGGGAGATACGCGTGCACACCGCAGTAAAATCAAGGGGATATACTTCAGTCTTCAATATTGGCCTTTCAATCCCAGTGAGTTCTGGTGGTGTTAATTTAAAAAGTCATTATGAGAAAACATAACCCATGTATCATTTTCTCAAAATGAACACAGCACATTTATTCCATTAGCATTTGAAAGCATTTCTTATTGCACATCATTGCATTGTTATTTATATATACAGAGAACACGAGGCTCTCTTATATGCGCAAATGAGTTCATTTTGCATATCACTAGATTCAGTAATGGAGTTTGGATTTGATGAATATCTGTTTGATAGTTTCTCATCATTCCCAGTTGGGGATCTATTCTCAGCGTTGCATTGGCCGTTACATTTCATAGATACAGTATTCTGTGTGTATCATCTGACTATGTGCACTGCTGCTCTTGTCTTTTAAGCTCAGTGCGGCGGCTTCCTGTCCGACATGAATGGAGTCATCCTAAGTCCTGGCTTTCCCGGAAATTACCCCAGTGGGCTCGACTGCAACTGGACAGTTAAACTTCCTGTTGGCTTTGGTCTGTATCCTGTAACTTACAAGTTGCATTTTACTTCTTTTCTTCAGGTACCTTATTGTTAAAATGTACCGTATCTCTCCTTTGATTGTTTATGAACCAGGGATTCACCTGCAATTCCTCAACTTCTCCACGGAGGCCGTGCACGACTACCTTGAAGTCCGTAGCGGGACGCTGGACTCGGGTTCGGTGATCGATCGGTTCAGTGGGCCTGTTGTTCCAGAATCCTTCTTCAGCACGACCCACGAGACCAGCTTCTTCTTTCACAGCGACTACTCCCAGAACAAGCCCGGTTTCCACATCACCTACGAGGGTGAGACGGATCAGACCTGCCCACGGCCATTACTTCCCCTGTCGATACGGACACACACCACTGGATCCCTTCTCGCAATAACAGGATAGGGAATATAACCAAAATATCCAGAATGGTCTCCAAATGCAAAACTCTGACTAGTTTGTGGGTCGCCTGAAAGACTGATTGGTCTTAACGAAAAGCCCTGTATAATTAAGTTGCTTTTGGGAACGTGAGAATGAAATTCAAGGGGATGAATTTAAAGGATTAGTTCACTTTTAAATAAACTTTTCCTGATAATTTACTCACCCCCATGACATCCAAGATGTTCAAGTCTTTCTTTCGTCAGTCGAAAAGAAATTAAGGTTTTTACGGAAGAGGATTAGGGCCAAGCAATAATAAAAAAAATAAAACCGTCTCGAGATTAAAGTTGTTACATTCCGAGAAAAAACTCATAAAATTTCGAGAAAAAAGTCGAAATAAAATGTTGAGAATAAACGCGTTAAATTACGAGAAAAAAGTTGTTAAATTATGAGAAAAAAGTTGTTAAATTACGAGAACAAATTCGTTAAATTATGAGAAAAATTTCATAATTTAACGAATTTGTTCTCATAATTTAACGACTTTTTTCTCATAATTTAATGACTTTATTCTCAACATTTTATCTTGACTTTTTTCTCGAAATGTAACGTCATTTTTCTCATAATTTAACGAATTTGTTCTCATAATTTAACGAATTTGTTCTCATAATTTAACGAATTTGTTCTCATAATTTAACAACTTTTTTCTTGTAATTTAATGACTTTATTCTCAAAGTTTTATCTTGACATTTTTCTTGAAATTTAACGAGTTTTTTCTCGTAATTTAATGTTTATTCTCAACATTTTATTTCGACTTTTTTCTCGAAATTTAACGAGTTTTTTTTTTTAATTTAACAACTTTAATCTCGAGATATTAAAATATCACCTTGAACGTACTTCCGCTTTCCGCATTCTTCAAAAAGCTTACGCTGTATGTCCTACGCCTTCCCTATTCAACTTACGGAACGAACGCGGCACCAGTTTAGTTTTTTTCCATAAGTAGAATAGGGAAGGCGTAGGACATACAGTGTAAGCGTTTTGAAGAATGTGGAAAGCGGAAGTACGTTCAAGGCGATATTTTGTGTTTATAAAGCATATACAGTTGTATTTTTTTTTTTAAATGACCGATCGTTTCGCTAGATAAGACTCTTATTCCTTATTCCTCGTCTGGTATCATTTAAAGCCCTTTGAAGCTGCACTGAAACTGCAATTTGGACCTTCAACCGTCTGGAGGCCACTGAAGACCACTATAAGGAGAAAAATCCTGGAATGTTTTCATCAAAAACCTTAATTTCTTTTCGACTGACAAAAGAAAGACATGGATGACATGGAGGAGAGTAAATTATCAGGAAAAGTTTATTTAAAAGTGGACTAATCCTTTAAAGACACAGCTTTTCTGAGAGGATTTGACCATGCAAACAACTACGGCACAGCAGTAAAAGCTCGCACTAAAAATAGAACAGCTTAAAAAATAAAAATACCAAGATTCAAATAGACCTCTATATTTAAGTGTTAAACTCTTCCCTTTCGTGCTATGGACATGAGTCATGCCTCTGATTGTTAATCTTTCTGAGGAGAGGTGTGCTTTTACTTTACTACACTAATGTGTTGTCTCAACAAAAAAAATTAAGTTTGCATAAATTTTTTTGAGTTATGAGGACTTTGAGTGAATTTACGCTCAACCAACAAGCTACATTGAGTTAGAGGAACTTAATAATTTGTAGTATAAACACAAATTTTTAAGTTGATTACTCAAAAAATTAATTCGCTCCAACTACCAGAGTTGTAGCCCTGGAACCAATTATGCTGCCTTGATGTGCTCTCGGAGTTATCGTAAATACGAGTTTCCTAGGTAAAAATTGCACAACGCCCTCCGATTTTGAAACTTGAATGCGATAAGTTCGTAATCACGACATCAAATTTCCTATAGCACGTGAAGGCAGCATTAATCTTATGATCAACATTATTATGTCAACAGAACTCTACAAAATAATGTTTGCAACTTGAAAGGTTTAATTAAAACAATAAATTAGAATTTGTAAATTGCAACCATGCGTTTAATTAAGTTGTGGTAACAGGTCCCCTGAATTACTTTTTAGAGTGTAAGTGATTAAGGCCCATTCACACACAGGGTACAACGGGGCTAAAGGCACACCTTAAGAAAAATATTGAATAATTGCAGAAATAATATATATGTTTGTATTGAACATGTCAAAGCTTTACGAATCAAATCAGTGATTCGGATCTCCTTTCAAACGGCTAAACTGCTGAAATCACGTGACTTTGTCGCTCCGAATCACTGATCCGATTCGTAAAGCTCCGAAGCAGTGTTTTGAAATCGGCCCATCGCTATATTGTTGAAAAGTCATTATTTAGTTTTTTTGGTGCACAAAAAGTATTCTCGTCGCTTTATAATATTAAGATAGAACCACTGAACTGAAATGAACCGTTTTAAATATGTTTTTAGTACGTTTATGGATCTTGACGCCTGTTTCACACTGCAAGCTTGAGCGGCGCGTGAGCGTAACTACATCGTCACTGCAGCTGCAGAGACGCGCGAGTATTCACACTGGAAGCGTTTGTACAGCGTCACAGCAGCGGCTCGAAGCTACATATAAAGTGAGCTTTTCTTTACAAAGATGGCTATAAATTTGTTTTTATAAGTTGGTCATTTATAAACTTAATAGTCTTGAAAGTTTGTTAACATGGGGAGGTGTACAACATTCGCATATAAACGTAAATAAATAAATAAAAGCCTGGTGCCATCCATTGCCAGACATGGGGACTTGTGACTTGGTGACTTGGACTCGAGTCGACTCGAGTCGCTATTTTTATGACTTGTGACTTGACTTGACAAAAAATAAAATACTTGAGACTTGACTCGGACTTGGAAGTTAAAGACTCGGGACTTGACTTGACTTGAGACACAATGACTTGAGTGTTAATCACATCATGTTTTCAGTTTGAATATAAAATATATAAATTATTTAAAAAAATAAGTTGATTACTCAGCTGGAGCGCAGGCTGAGAATAGTGTTGTCATGACCAGGGGCGGCGCAAGCCGATTTTGCCGGGGCTTCAGCCCCGAATGTTTTGAGTCAAGCCCCGAATGTAATGACTGTCACTGAGCATATGAAACTGGACAATAGCCTATGTAAACCCCCGAAATCATAAGTTGCTTTATTTCATTGCGCTTTGGCTTTGCATATACTGCATACAGGCATCCATACACCGGCAGCGCTTTCTCTCTCTTCTCTCCAACAGCACGTTCATGCACACCGCAGCTGAACACAGACACGCCTCCTGTCACTCACTCACTCACTCAGCGCAGAGCCACGCCTCCTGTCACTCACTCAGAGCAGAGCCACGCCTCCTGTCACTCACTCAGAGCAGAGCCACGCCTCCTGTCACTCACTCAGCTCAGCGGCAGGCCTCGAGACTCTCGTTCGGTCCGGTTGAAGGGTTTTTGTTATGATATGAACAGCTGATATTACAACTTTAGCACATTTGTCAGCTAAACATTCATTCAGTGTTTCCCAATGACCCTGTGCCGCCGCCACCGTTTCATCATAAACCGAAAATTTAAAACATTTCAAACACTGTTGGCAGAAGTGAAAAATAAATAATTTTATGAAGTTACAATTTTGTTTGATTCCATGATGTATTTTACTGAACATAAGTATTTACAATGCAAATCCAAATTATTTTAATTTATTGACAGTTACTTATATCTTGTCTTTTCACTTTATTAAGATCAGATTCTGCAAGTAAAATTACAATAATAAGGTGACTTGACTTGGACTTGACTTGGCCTACTACAGGACTTGACTTGACTTGACATAGCTTGTGACTTGACTTGACTTGACTTGCCCAAGAAAAAAATACTTGGGACTTACTTGAGACTTGAAGGTTAAGACTTGAGACTTACTTGAGACTTGCACATGTGTGACTTGGTCCCATCTCTGTCCATTGCTGCATGTTTTACATCATCTGCCGCGTGCACGTTTACAAGACGGCAAACTCTGCGAAAAAAGCCAGCAAACTCGGGTTTGATTCGGGTATGCTGCAGCCTATATATCTCTCTGTGTAATAACTAAAATAATGTGTATACATCATATTTTCTGGCTAGTTTACTTTAGTTTTTTATAATGCACCATACTTTAACCCAAACTGAATAATTAAAAACAAGTTTAAATGGGTAAATCTTCTATAATTATTTTTGATTCTTAATTTTCTTCTCTGTCATACTCAAATTCTTGTTAAAACACATTAGACATGCTTATTCTGTGCATTTTGAACACTTTTTGTGTGAAATTATATTTATTTTGTCCATCAAAAGTGTGCTTTCACTTTAATTGAGCGGCAGCAGTGCAGCAAAAATAGACTCGGCGCTTCACTGCTGCTTACGCGGCGCTCCTGCTGCCTGTGTGAATGCATCCGTTGGTTAACATGCACGCCGAAAAAATACGCGCTGCTAACGCTTGTAGTGTGAAACAGGCGTGAGAGTTACAATAGAGTCTATAGAGGCCATCGGATTTCATCAAAAACATCTTAATTTGTGTTCTGAAGATGAACGAAGGTCTTACGGGTGTGGAACAACATGAGGGTGAGTAATAAATGACAGCATTTTCATTTTTCGGTGAACTAACCCTTTAAGGTTCTTTACTGGCATCTGTGGTTACATGAAGAACCTTTAAAATCCACTGAACCTTTCCATAACACAAAAGGTGTTATGAAAAAAAAATACTGTGGAAAAAAAAGGGGGAAAAAACATAATTACATTGTTTTAGAATGTTCTTCACACTAAAGCCGGGCACACATTTAACAACTTGCTAAAACATTCTGTGCTCAACACACAGCGATTGATTCCTGCGACTGAAGCAGATTTAAATACTTACACACGAGATTTAAACACCGACTGTCATCGCCGACTGAACGCAACTGGCTCTGACTGGACGCGTTTGAGCGCGATCGGTCATAAGTATCAATTCACATTCATAATCGGCCTTACAATCATTAAGTGTGTCCTCGGCTTAAGTAAAAAAAATTGGTTCCATTAAGAACTGTTTACTGAAAGGTTCTTTGGTTATTTTATTGCATCACTGTAAAAACTCCCTTTTGGAACCTTTATTTTTAAGAGTATGTAGTGCATATTTGAAGTATGCAATACATATGATAATATAGTCTAAATTGGTTCAACAGGAGGGGGAAATCCTGTCCAAAAATGATTAAGGCATGATGTTCATTTACTGAAGTGGTTTTCCTTTTCTTTCATTTTACTGTAGGCGTATAGAGTAGGCAAAACAGTTTGTTATCCCGAACAGTGGGTGGATGTGTTAGGCTACTGTAAATAAATATCTGAACAAATTACTACCAAAAAAAACAAAAATAAGATAGCATCCTCAACAAACAAGTAAGAGATTATCTTTTTTAAAGTTTGATTAATATGGACATATAAAAATAAAACAAATATACATAAATGTGTACATAAAAATATACAAATTTCAATAACAGATGTTAAATAAAAAGGTAAGGAATAATATTTGTTTTAAGTGCTTTTTATTCGGAGGGGTATGGAGCGGGGGGGCCTCCAAATGTCTAGAACCGGCCCTGGTCCACTGAATTAGAGTGAAGTTAATACTTGTTCAAAACAATCACTTTAGCAAAGTTTATACTATTTTCTATTTTGATAAATAAAAGAGTTCATTTTTGTTCAATAAATATACTGTCATTAAAATCATCATGTTAATTATTGTGCTTTCACCCCAACAGCAGGGGGCGCTTTTTACCTCAAATACCATACTTTTACATATTCTTCTGTTATTGAAAAACTGTTGCTTTAATTACCTTGAAAAATAATTGAGACCTTTGTCTTAAAATATATTAAATAATTTTAGTGATTCTTATTTGCTACTTACTAAAAAAACGTCAAATTAGTGCAGAATCAATTTTTGCGCTGCTGCCCGCGATCGTGTCAAGGATCGAATTTCCATGTGCATCTTGAAAAGCGGATGTTTTGGAAAGTGTGCTGGGAAGTTTTTGTGCCATCTAGTGGTTTGGAGGAAAATAAAATCAAAGGCTCCTTTTACCCCGGAGCGCCTTTATCCATTTACATTTACGCATTTGGCAGACGCTTTTATCCAAAGCGACTTACATTGCATTATACATTTGTATCTGAGTATGTGCAATCCCTGGGATCGAACCCATGACCTTGGCATTGTTAGTGCCACGCTCTAACCACTGAGCTACAGGAAAGCTTGTTTATCCCTGTTGTACCCTATAACGATAAAAATATAGTTCTAAAAATCATTCTAAATATAAAAGAATATCCGAGTCCTCACCACAACTGTAACGATAACGGCACAGAGGAACGATGTCATTGGAATCACTTTCAAAACGATTTTTTTCGAGCTGATGAACATTAAAAACATCCCACCCCCCGTTCTTGGTGTGAACAGGCCTTCATCTGACATCCTGAAAACCCTAGTAAGATTTGCTCTGAAGCTGAACTTTGTTGTGTTTTAAAATCTATTTTTATATTCCACCCCTTGTGCCTCTCTGGTCTACACAGCCAGAATGTGTCAGTATTCTGACTTTATGCTTCTTGAACAGTGAGATGTTTCCCGTCACTTGAGAATGACTTTGATTTTTTTAAGTAAAAAATAGAAGCTCTCATCCTCAGTGAAACCGCTTCCTTTGACAGAACTTTTCAGTATTAGTCACACAGCATTTATTGCTTTTTTCGTTTGTGTGTGTGGCCAGACTGCTAATTTTAGACATTTAATTTTAGATGATAATTATAACTTTTTATGTTCTCTAAATAACTTTAAATCCAAAGATATTTTATGCTTGCCTTGTTAATAATATTGCATGTTAATTGTCTAAGCATTTTCCACATCACGGGCAATAAGTTTACTGAAATTAAACTGAATAATTTTAGAACATTGTTTTGCATAATTTCTATAGCAGCCTGAAGCCATAGGAGAAGTTCCTGCATAATCAAATGTACATTTTCACGAAACTAGATGTCAATGATGTGCTTGGATGCAATTATTTTGTGACTTCTCTGACTGGATTGACATTAATGTTATTTTAGTATTATATATTAGTATGTATTAATATTTTGGAAACACTTTACAATAACTTTTTTAGCATTAGTTAACATGAACTAACAATGAACGTTCATTGTTAGTTCATGTTGGTTAATGCTTTAACTAAAGCCTCGTACACACTGTTTTTCGAGACGTTTTTTTTCTGCACGTCTTTGTGTTCATAGCCAAGAGATTTTCACTGCCGATGCACGTGCAAATTCACTCCCTGACAGTACATGGCGCTTGTGCTTAGTGCAAGTGGATGGTAGTGCATATTTATGAATTAGACATTCTAAATTATATTTCTTTGTTTATAAATAAAACAATAATAATACAGATATAAAATGGCATATACATGACATGAGGAGATGGTGGTCAGAAACGATAGTGCAAATAAGTCACAATGACAGTAGTGCAAGTAAACATTAGTGCAAATAAACATATTTATGAAACAAACATTTTTCAACTATGAACTTTGAATGTAAAAAAACAATAAAAATAGAGCATATAATATGCATCTATTGGTGTGACCAAGAATTGGCAGAGCACCCATAGTTTGTAGGGCTCTTCTTCGCCATCGTCTTCTTATCAATGTGTGCTCGGCAAGACCGTTTTGTGCTTGAGCGCCACCAAGTCGTGTTTTACTGTAACTTCAGCAGCTCCACACAGTAAAATCCCCAGAGTTAAATCAGCTCTGCTCAGAGTTCATATGGTCCCTCTCTAAATAGTGTTAAAGTAACACTGAAGCAGAGTTAAAGTTAATGAGATAATTAAGCAATTAATAAGGCTGTGACTGAAGTCAGTTGTAGTTCTTGTATTTCTCTTTTCTTCAGTGATTCTGCTTGTTAACAGCAGGTGTTCATCACTAACGCTCAATCATCATTTAATTAATTGCTTAATTATCTAAGTATCTTTAACTCTGCTTTAGTGTTATTTTAACACTATTTAGAGAGGGACCATATGTACTCTGAGCAGAGCTGATTTAACTCTGGAGATTTTGCTGTGCAGGCATGTGAACAAAAGGCGCAATCTCATTGGTCGGACAGTTTTTAACGCGGCATGTCAAACCAAAAAAACTAACCCGAGGCGTTTTATTAAAAATGACGCTTTTGCATCTGCCGTTTTGCGCATCGGTGTGCACACTCACATTGGCACCCTTTGTTTAGTCACGAGCCGTTAAACGTCGGCAATAATCGCTTCCCGTTTGCACGAGCCTTAATGTTAACAAATGAGGTGTCAGTTACTTATTTGAAAAAGTAACTTGGATATTGTGTTGTAAATTTAAAAGTTATGTTATTTGGGAAAAAAGTAATCTGATTACATAACTCACGTTGCTTGTAATGTGTTACCCACAGTACTGCTTTTAAATTTACAACAAAATGTGTTACTTTTTTGAATAAGTAACTGACAGCTCATTTGTTACACCCAACACTACCCGACTAGTCTATGCAAGCCCTAGTTAACAACTTCACAATGGTTTTTAAAGGATTAGTTCACTTTTAAATAAAATTTTCCTGATAATATACTCACCCCCATGTCATCCAAGATGTTCATGTCTTTCTTTCTTCAGTCGAAAAGAAATTAAGGTTTTTGATGAAAACATTCCAGGATTTTTCTCCTTATAGTGGACTTCAATGGCCTCCAAACGGTTGACGGTCAGTTTCAGTGCAGCTTCAAAGAGCTTTAAACGATACCAGACGAGGAATAAGAGTCTTATCTAGCGAAACGATCGGTCATTTTCGAAAAAAAATACAACTGTATATGCTTTATAAACACAAAATATCGCCTTGCACCTGCTTCCGCTTTCCGTATTCTTCAAAAAGCTTACGCTGTATGTCCTACACCTTCCCTATTCAACTTACGGAAAAAGACGGAACTGGGGCTGCGTTCGAAGGTGTAGGACATACAGCGTAAGCTTTTTGAAGAATACGGAAAGCGGAAGCACGTGCAAGGCGATATTTTGTGTTTATAAAGCATATACAGGTGTATTTTTTTTCGAAAATGACCGATCGTTTCGCTAGATAAGACTCTTATTCCTCGTCTGGTATCGTTTAAAGCTCTTTGAAGCTGCACTGAAACTGACCGTCAACCGTTTGGAGGCCATTGAAGTCCACTATAAGGAGAAAAATCCTGGAATGTTTTCATCAAAAACCTTAATTTCTTTTCGACTGAAGAAAGAAAGACATGAACATCTTGGATGACATGGGGGTGAGTAAATTATCAGGAAAATTTTATTTGAAAGTGGACTAATCCTTTAAGGTTTTATCGCTGGATAAAGCTTAAATAACAGCATTTTTGTTTTGTCTGTTCAGCTTATGAACTGCAGAGGTGTCCGGATCCGCGGCCCTTTCGGAATGGAGTGGTGATTGGCAGTGATCTTGGGGTGGGCATGACCATCTCGTTCCAGTGCCTGCCGGGATACACGCTGCTGGGTGAAGCGTCGCTCACGTGTCTGCACGGCATCAGCCGCAACTGGAACCATCCTGTGCCTCGCTGTGAAGGTACCCAACATCCCTCTCGTCTTCTAGCCAATCTTCTAGAAAATCCTGAAATGTTAAGGTTTTAATTGAACTGTCATGTTTTGTAAATTCTATAAAAGCTCCAGGGGGAAATATGAACCACATACACTGTGTTAAAAACAATGCAAGGCTTGAACTTTATGTCACTGCATTATTGCTTGTTGCAGCTGTATGTAAAGCATTGCGATTCTCCACAAATTGCTAATTGTGTTTTGATTTTATTCGCCCTCCGTCAGCACTTTGCGGTGGTAATATCACAGCCCTCAATGGGACCATCTACTCTCCAGGCCACCCGGCCGACTACCCCAATCTTAAAGACTGCATATGGAGCATTCGAGTGCCTCCAGGCAACGGCATCCACATCAACTTCACCGTGCTCAACACCGAGCCCATCTACGACTACATCACCATCTGGTACGACTTCTGCGAGCGTTTTATAAGAACTCCTCACCTAAAGACTAACATCTGCTGGGCATTATATAACAGCATGACTGCATGAGTGTTATGGTCAGAAAATAACCTTAGGATAGAAATACCGATTATTTTAAGGTTTCAGAGTCTGATCATCGTCATGTATAAACTATTTTAAGCAAATTCATAATAGCTTTTCTTGATAGTTAGATATACCACAATGACAAAAATAATTTTGCAACCATTAGATTGCAAAACAAAAACTGCACAGTTGCCATATATTTGTGTTTTTATTTATTTGTGTTTTTAAAATGGCTGATGATGAACAGTATTTTATAATGTACAATTGCCATAAATTAATACATTTTATTTATTTATGTACTTGTTTTTAAATGACCAATGATGAACCATATTTTATAATGCATGCATTATTATTTTTCTATTTTTCCATATTATTCCATATTATACTTATGACAACAACAAGTAATAATAATAATAATAAAAATAATTAGATTGCAAAACAACTTCACAATTATTTATTTATTTATTTAATATTATGTTATTAAATGGCTGG
>RJVU01041021.1:522037-539327 GCA_003731715.1 Anabarilius grahami
AGCTCCGAAGGGGCAACGACCCCTGTTGAAATCGTTAGTTTTCTTCTTCTTCTTCCGCTCTTGAGTCTACGGCAGCCCATAGAACCGTATGGTAAAAAGTTATGAAATTTGGCACACAGATAGAGGACACTCTGAAATGTTACCATCGCAAATTTGGTGTTTCTAACTCAAACCCTCTAGCGCCACCAACAGTTCAAAAATGCACTCATGTTTATGCTCATAACTTTTGACACGTAAGTCCTAGAAACAAAATTCTGTTTTCCTCTGATTCCATGGCTCATGATGTGAATGCACCCTATGACGTCGTTTCCATTATGAAAATTTTTCTGCCATTTTTAATTGGAACGCCTCCTAGAACGTTTGCACGAAATTTGGTATGTAGCATCTACTCACACTCCAGACAAAAAGTTATTAAAATATTTTTTATAGGCCAATCCGTTCTCGTATAGTAAGCATGCAAAAATGTATTTAATGCTGTATCTTCGCAATGATTTGGTGTCATTACAGGCATAAGTTGGGGGTACATGCATAGTATCGTCACAGCGCCACCTACTGGTGCCGAGATAGGAAAAATGTCTATTTTTGCTTGTAACTTTTGAATGGCTTGTCCTAAAATCATGAGGATGGTCTCCTTAGATTCCTTGAGGCATGTCGAGTTACCTACTGCTCAGAAGCTATAAACCATGTTATTATGTTATAATTGCTTTAACTGATGTAATTTATACAGCTTTATCCTAACCTCATGATCACAGATTTCCACAAATATTTCCTTTTCTGCCCTTATTCGGCTTGACCCCGTAATTACTGCTTGCAGCTATATTTATTATTGTCATTATTAGATCATTGTTACATTTATTAGCAAATTTATTAAATTATTACATATAAAAGTATTTTTATATTACAGCAAACCTTCCATTTAAATATATTTTTTAATTCTTTTTTATTTTTTTTATTAACCCTTAACCAGCCCAGCACCTTAAAATGATGTATTAATCTTCATCATATTCATTCATTGTGTCGGCAGGTTGCATAAACAAGAATCACTTTTTTTGCATAAGAAAATATACTTTATAATTTCTTTTTGCCATTTTCTAGTATTTTTAAGATTATTAAGTACATTTATTAGCAAATTAATTAAGTTTAATTAAATAATTTAATAGAACTGCAAACCCCATTTTTTATTAATTTCTTTTTTCGGCAGGTTGCATGAACAAGCACCACGTTCTTTTTCCATGCTGCCGTTTATATATATCATTATAATTATTAGCAAATTGAATGTATTGACATTTAAAATGAATATTTGTAATATTATACTATTATCTTTCTTTTTGTTTATGCATGTGAACATAATTTCCCAGTATGTATTGCTGCATTACAACATCTTTAACATGTGAATTATACATCTTAGTGAGAGAATTCGACATGTTCTGCGCAACTTCAAATGACATTACATAAAAACAGTGATTATTATCATAACATACCAGTAATAGAACGTTCTTAATGTATATAATCCTCTTTTAGAAACTCATTAGAATTAGACGTTGTGCATAATCAGTGTTGGCAAGGCAGATGTTAAGACTCTGATTATGATTCATACTGTGCAGCAGCATCGAGTAATTTTATTGTACGTTTCGGAAAAACTCCGGTGACAGGTGTGATGATTTAAGATGTAATTGTGTGGGTTGTATTCAAAGAATTTTCACTTAAACAGTCACTAAACATCATGTGTCTCGCTCATCTCGTTCCCTCTGCAGCTTACCAACTTCGTGTCTGTCAACCTCCTCCACTTGTCGCCAACGCAGAGATCCTGGCTGAAGATGATGAATTTGAGATTGGTAAGAACAATGTAGAATGTTTGATGATCATCTGTTTGTGTAGATTTATCATGCATCGAACCCTCATTAAAGAGACGCTCCCAAAAGGTTGCCCACCTTCGCAATGCAGCGATTCTTATTTAATGTGAAAGAAAATGCCCCTTTCTGTGGGGAAAATAACACTCGACGCTCTGCATTTGTCATCATTACTGTCACGAGCGTGTAAGCGGTCAGGTCTTAATTAGCTAATGTGTTGTTGAGCAGTAGCTATAGTGGAAAAGCAAAGATCTGTGTGTGTAATTACTCAACAGGAGACATCATCAGGTACCGCTGCCTGCCGGGCTTCACGCTGCTCGGGAGCGAGATCTTGACCTGCAGGTTGGGCGAGCGACTGCAGATGGATGGTCCTCCTCCGGTGTGCCAAGGTGAGTTTGGCAGCACGTCCAGCTCGCTGTCTCATTTGTGCCTGTGTTCTTCCTGACTTTATGTCTCCCGTCATTAGCTCTGCCGCTAGTTGTTAGGCCCTTTTGGACTTCCGGATTACGGAAACTGCAGTACAGTGTGCTTAAAGGCCCTGGCGAAGTTTTGTTCTTCACTTCTTGTACATGACCAGCAGTATACCGACCGTGGCGATGCCATCCACGCTGCTGATATTTAGATAAATATGTAAATATGTGCTGTAGTGTTGTCAAAAATATCGATATTTCGATATGTATCGATACTGAAACATCTGAAACTGCACATTCTCGCTCTGTCTTCTCTCCAGCGGCGAATTGACACACACCCGCCTCCTGTCACTCACTCGTCTCATTCGCTCCGGTTGAATAGTGCTTGTATTGGCATAAATTTAGTCATTCCCGCAGGTTTCGCGCTCACACATCAAAAGCGAATGCACCACTGATCTATGTAAGTGTTGCTCTCATAAAGTCGCCTTTCAAACAGCTTGCGAGTACCAAATTGAGTTCTTTTCCCAGGCTTATTGCGCTTAAATAGTTAAATACATACAAAATTATGTCAAAATGCCCATCTTGCTGAGTATTCAGGTAAATACAGTCCATTTTGGAATGTAAATAGTTGAGAGAAAACACATTGTGTAACAGTATATTGGATCCGTGCATTCGCTCTTAAAGTGACAGCAGCCTAATAAACCTCCTGCTGTCTGTCATTTTAATCATACTCTTGACTGAGTAACTTTTTTAACTTTAGTTGTAAGCATTAATCTGTATTTAATTTTTACATTGAAAACTATTTAGTGTTATTTTACTTTTGATTACTTTCAACTTGAACACTACTGTTAGACCCACCTGAAAAACGTAAAGCCATGTTCATTTCATTTTGTCTTTATTTATTTGTGCTATTGTTTGCAATTTGTTTATTTGTTCTTATTTTATCACTGACTGTTTACTTGTCTTTTTTTGTAAATGTAGTTAAACGACACAAATAAAGCCTCCCTGTGCTGTGTGTAAGCTATTACAACAATATTAGCCAAATTATAAAAAAATTATGTGATAATAACAAATTATCTCTATGCCGTTTTTTTCCCGTGGTATCAAAAATGGTATCGAATATCAATATTTTTCAACGTATCGTATCGAAGTTGGAAATTACAGTAGCGTGACAACACTAATGTGCTGTGCTTTCTTCTCAATAACAAAATAAACACTCATCAAACACTGCAATGGTGAGAAATCAGAAGTTAAGAAAGCATATTATTATGGCGATGTGGATGTGTTTGCACCAGCTCTGCAATTCGGCACTCCAGTAAAGTCACGTCACGTTAATTCATAGACAATAGATTGCAAGCAAGCAGCTTTACAGTTTTAAAATTGACAAAAAATTCTCTTTGAATTAGAATTACAGCTCTAGTTTCTACTATAAAACAGCTCTCCAGTGTGTTCATGTGTTTACTTGCGTCTGATCTCGACGGACTGAACAGAAGAAATTAACCAGAGAAAATTTTGGCTTCAAAGAAGGTGATGATGATGATGTAACCTGTTACATCATCGTCACTTGGACTAATGGTAGTTCGAAGGTGTTTACCAGCCAGAGCAACATTTTCCGGAAGGACAACCTGCTTCGAACTCTCAAAACAAATACCAAACGAACTTCATTTTGGCCTGATTTTGTTTGAAATTACATCACACCAGTTTCTCTTTAAGTAAATCAAAAGCTTAAAGTATAACTTCACCAATTTTCATCCCGCTTTGTATTGTTCCAGTGTCAGTAATGTATGTAAATATGTAAATTTTTTTGCCCTCCGTTTGGCCTCACTGCTTGTGGTCATCTATTTTGAAATGTTGACTACAAACACTGAGGTTTTTCAGATTCTCCATTGCGGCGTTCTTCCCATATTTACGATTCTTTGCCGTCTTTAGCCGCTGCCTACAAAGCGAAACCTTTACTCTTTGAATTCTTGCACCTGGGAACATTACAAGTCGACACCATTATGGCTAAAAGTTCGCTAAGAAGTATTTCCTACTAAAGCCGGGGACACACCTAACGATTAGCTGAAACATTCTAAAACTGAACTGAACACATATACCGATTGTTTCCTGCGACTGAAGCAGATTTGTATACTTACACATGGAATTTGAACACTGACTGTAATCGCAGACTGAACGCGACTGGACGCGTTTGAGCGCGATCAGTCATAAGTATCAATTTACATTCATAATCGGCCTTACAATCGTTAAGTGTGTGCGCGGCTTAAAGCAAGGCGGTATTTGACTCTGGTCAAGCCTATCCAATGGGAACAGAGTGGGCGTGGCCAGAAACATGGCCTGTGCATTATGGGTGTTGAAGTTTTCCTACCTATGCCATCTTATTGAGTAGCTCTGCAAAATTGCACTCCACAAAGCTGTTTATTAATAAACATAAAATGTTCAGATTGACTGTGATTAAGTTGAGTGATGTCGCATTTTCACTTTCAGTGAGAACAGAAAAATTACTTGTCAGAGGGAACTTGTCATGTTGGGTAGAAGTAAATTACGAGGCAAGAAACTTTTATTATAAGGTTGACATGATAAGTAGTCTTCAGGAAGAAAAAATAAAATGTAAAATAAAATGATGATAAAGTGAAAAATGGTTCCTTTTGGGAAATGTATAATTATAGATTATGATGATTCAATCAGTTTATACTGTATGTACGGATGATTTGTATTCAGATGGATTTTAGGCTCATTTGAAAAAAAAACAAAAAACATTTACCTACTTTTTTTTGGCAAAATATTAGAATTCACTGCAGTTTCCAGCTGAAATGAACACTAATGGCAATAAACCATCAATAATTGATTAACAAAGACCAATTTTATGACCTAAATGTTAAATGTTATAATGCATGATTTGTAAACTAATACTTTTCGACATTTGCATCAAATAACAAGCTCCATATCAGTTTTTCTGACATGGTAAACTTGCTCGTTAGCTCACGTAGTACAGCATTGCATGTGCGATGCGGAGCGCTTTGGTCACAAGATAAAAGAGAAGCAAGCTAAAATTGGATGGCTGCTTCAGAAAATGCATTTTTATCTCACTTTTGCTTTTATTAACACTATCAGTTTAGTGCAGATTCTATGTTATTTTCAAATGCAGTTTTTTGAGCCGCATGCACGTGTTTCCAATGAGCCTGGGTTGGTTTTTGCGGCATTTAACACATGATCATTTGGTTTCTTTGCAGTGCAATGTCCCGACAATGAGGTTCTGTTCGACTCGACGGGCGTAATTCTGAGTCCAGGTTACCCTGACAGCTACCCCAACCTTCAAATGTGCTCATGGATGATCAACGTGGAGAAGGGCTACAACATCACACTGCACTTTGAACTCTTCCAGACGGAGAAAGAGTTTGATATTCTGGAGATCTTTGATGGTGGGTTTGAATTATTCCTCATATCCAGGCATCATCTGACAGCCCGTGCAACTGCATCCCTGGATATTACAGTCATTATTCTCTGGCCTGTCGTAACTCTGACGCTTTCTTGAAAATTCTAAATGAAATTTGGAGCCTCGGGAATCTGTTTGAGTCGCTTTTTTGGATCCGTGACCATTACATGAGAAATATTTCCCCCCCAAAAAACTAATTTAGGACCAGCAGATATGCAAAACGCTGGAAAGATTCAAGTATTTCTTGATAGCGAGGCAATGGCAAAGACAATTCGGAATGCATTCAGAGTGTTATTAGCGCTAATTACTTAAGTGCTTGCAATCAGCAAATTACCCTATTACTCTTCATTGATTGGATGCTCATTAATGCCCATGGCATTTGCAGAGCCCCAGTGGAATAGGAAGTGAGAATGCCAAATTCCTTCTCTCAGGCCAGCTTTTGTGTTCATGTTTTGCAATGAGGCAATTTTTGGAGCTCCTTCCCTACTGTCTTAAAGACCCCCTGTGATGAAAGTCAAGTTTTTAATGTTGTTTGTATGTCTATGTGGTGTTTTTTTCTTAATATGCTTTAAGACAAACCATGTGCAAATTCATAAGTCAAAACCAAAGATAGTCTCAAAAACCTTTCCCATGTTTCCTACCATCACAAACATGTGACCAATCCTGTCACATGTGGGCGGGGCTTTTCTCCACTCACTTTCTATGATGTTCAAAGTGTCTCTAAGGATGCTGATTTTTAAAGGTGAATGGGAACATGGTTTGTGTAACATTACCAACACTTTTTTAGCTGTTTGATAACGTAATCAAGCCAAAGACTAATCATATTAATTACAGTTATGTGTCCGAAGTTGTAGAGAATGATACATAAAATGCATTACCATGCTGATACATCGACTTATAGACGAGCCTGTATGATTCACTCTTCCTCTTCTTCTTCTTCTGAATCAGTTTCTGGCTGAATTAAAGCAATATTTCCACTTGCCATTGTGTAGCGTTTACTACAGTTGAGCAGGTGGATCAGGTAATCTGAGCTGGTGTGACTGAGTGGAGGCGGAGACTAGTTTGCATATTCATGAATCCGCCTATAGTAAATTAAACGGGTGTCGAGTTACATTCAAGCTACTTTAAGGTATAAAGTAATTATTTTCACAGGAAAATATGTTTGGAACCAATTGGAATCCTAGAAAACTCCTTTAGATGTTGATGTTGATATCTATACGTGGCTTTGTTTGCACTTGGTTCGAACTCTGGCGCGATTGTTCTGTTAGTGTGGTTCATTTGAATAAGTGTGTTGCTTCTGGAAGTATTTTTTCCATTCATTTCTCCCATAGGGATTTCAAAAAAGTCTTGGTTAAAGCGTGATGAACCAAACCAACCAGCTATGAAGCTGCATTACGAGCTTTGATTTGAAGCAAGAACACTATAAACATCGGACAAAAATACAGAGACTGTGAACTTAATGGCTTAAGCGAGGAAAAGAACTACAATCCCATGAAGCATTGTGAACATAATCGAATTAAAAATGATGGAGAAACATAAAACTACTCGATTAAAAATGTTCGCAGTGCCTCATGGGAGTGGGCGGAGCTAAAGAGCTCTTTTGGCACTTGTTTCGACTCTCTGATTGGTGGAATTTTCTATACAGCATCATGGGTAATGTAGTTTTTCACCACAAATTCCACTGTTAAACAATTATTTAAAAAAATAAGTTGAATGCGATCTGACGGCTTCAACAGAAGCAAATACCATCAATTTACAACCTTGCAGCTCACAGTAGGGCTGACTTTAATTGTTTATAAGTTCCTATAAAGGAAATCAATGGCATTTTTACTTCTGCAATCCATTACAATCATCTCTTGAATTTGCCATTTGCAAATGTGTTGAACATCTTTGACAATTCATTTGCATTGAAAATGCAAATCTGGTTTATTTTATTGCTTTATTTATTTATTTATTGTTTGCAGGTCCTAATATTTACAGTCAAAGTCTGGCGGTGTTGAGCGGAGATCTCCGAGTGCCCTTCAACATCACCACCACGGGTCACCAGCTGTTTCTGCGCTGGTCATCTGATCACGGCACCAACAAAAAGGGCTTCCGTATCACTTACGTGGGTGAGTATCAAAGTATGTATCCCCGATTGGTAATTCCTTTCAGTTCTATGTGTGTCTCTCGTAACCTTTTGTCTGTCCTGCCCATGACGTGTGCGTCCAAGTGTATGTCCCATCTGTCCATGTGTTTGTGTCTAAATGTTTGTGTATTTGTATGTAACTGTCAGTTGCTTCTAAATTGTATATAATTCTGAAGAATAAAATAATTACGAAATTTAGGCCTGTTTCACACATCCTGCTTGTGCAGCGTAACTGTTTCTACATATTGACACCAAAATAATTTGTGTTAATTTCATTTAAGTGGCTGAATATTAGCATGAAAAAGATGGATTTTTTCAAATGTTATTAGAAATACCATTATTATTATATCATTATTTCAATCAAATGCATTGATTGTCATCTCAAATGTATTATATCTTGTGTGAAATTGAATTAAACTATTGGTAATGTCATTTGTTAGCGTAATTATAGGGCAAGATCTGGCAAATTCTAATTTATGTAACAAAAAGGCAATGATATACAGTATAACATTTCATTTGGTTATTTATAAATTTAATGTACTAATGAGTTATCTTCGTTCAAAAATGACACAAAACATACATTTTTTAAAAATTTGCTTCATCGGAATGGATGAAACTTGATGACTTTTGTTGCATTAGCTGTGTGAACACAAAAAAAAATCATGGACATGATTCAGATATGATAAAGGGTCATAAAAAAATAGTCACACTTGGCTCCTTCGTGCTCAAACACACATACAGACACGCACAACACACTATTATACACACAAATGAACTGGTTTGGCTGTAAAAAATATGGTAAAATTGAGCCAAAAGCTTCAAAGAAGAGGTTGAAATCAGATCAGACCCAGATTTATTAAGCTGTGATAAAGCATACCTGTTCATTTTTGTTACATTTAAATTTTAATGTTATGTGTAACAAAATGTCCTCCTTTGTGTTCAGGTTTGACTGTAGTAAAGTTAATGCAAAAGCTGACACTTCAAATCAACATTTCAAACAAAAAACATCTAATAGTAGTCAAAAAGTAGTCTTTGAGAATGTAGTATAAATCCAATAAAATAAGTATTTATGTCTAAAAACACTAGAGAATTTATAAGCCACTTTAAATTGAACTATTATACCATGGCATTACATAAGTTTTTCTTTTTTTTTACTCCCACCAGATGGCACTAATCTACCTTAAAACATTTTTTATTTTAAATGCCTTTTCTATATTTTAACATGGAATACTGCTGAAAAATAATATTTAAATATATAAGACATTTGTATTATTATTATTATTATTTTCAATGAGGGAAAAATAGCTAATAAATATTTTATAAATATTGCAAAGTATCAGAAAATACCCTCAAAATTCTAAATAATAATCATATTATTGAACAAAAAATATATTACATTGGTTTTCCTGTGGAAAAAAAAAGTGACATTTTAAGTGTGACCCCTAAACGAAGAGGCCCAGAGGGGTTAATACATCTGGAGATTTAATATTATTATCTAGTGCCAATATTATCTAGTATTATTTAAAAATAAATAAATGAATAGGGATCCATAGGGATCTCGCCTAGGGTGCCAAAATGTTTAGAAACAGCCCTGCACATATTTTAATGCAAATTTTGTGACAGTGCATAAATATAATGCTAGATGGAAACACCAAGATGTGAATAAAAATTCCAAAATGCGCATAAAAATGGTAGTTTAAAGTGGATACATGCAAATAACCACAGTGCATTACCACAGAAAAATAAAAAATACTCATTGCAATTTAAATAAACTCCAAAATCCACATGTGGAATTCAATTTACATGTTGTAAAGGTGAACTGCTTAAATCAGCTAGTAGAAAGTGCTGTTTTGTGTCACTGCAGGTGTGTTTGCAAACACTGCTTAAGTAGTTCAGGCCTTTAATTTACTGTATTGTATAAGCTGTAATGAAACGGCTGCGTGGCGATTACATGCTGCAGACACAAGATGTGTGAAAGAAGCCGAACGCTGCGTTCAGATCCTCCTGGGAAGCTCCTCAAAACACTCAAAGTCCTAATTATGATGTGTAAGAATACAATACAGTAGATGCATTGTGCAGTTTCATATTTCGGAACACTTTAGTCAAAGCCTTTATGTATAATGCATTATAAAGGTATTTTAATGCACCTTATAATGATCTCATGAATAATTGTGACCACAGTTATAATATTATCTATGCCGATGTCATTATTGTGTGAGTGTTTAATGATCCGGGCTCTGGTCCGCAGCGATGTACTGCAGCACCCCAGACTCTCCGCAGCACGGCTTTGTGCTCAGCCAGACGGGCGGCCACGTCAACAGCGTCGTCCGCTGGGCCTGCGACCGCGGCTACCGGCTCATCGGGAAAAACATGGCTGTCTGCAGGAGAACCCAGTTCGGTCATCTAACCTGGGACTCGTCTGTGCCGGCTTGTCAAGGTGTTTTTGCGATCGCTTGCACACAGTTAATGTTTACTTCAACCTTCACTGGAAAAACTCACAGCTCTGTATAGTGATTATGTATGTTTAATATAGACAAGAAGTCTCTTCTGCTCATCAAGGCTGCATTTATTTGATAAAAAATACAGTAAAAAATTGTGAGATATTTTTACTATTTAAAATAACTGTTTTCTATGTGAATATATAGTAAAATATAATTTATTCCTGCGATCAAAGCTGAATTTTCAGCATCATTACTCCAGTCTTCAGTGTCACATGATCCTTCAGAAATCATTCTAATATGATGATTTGATGCTCAAGAAACATTTATGATTAATATCAATGTTGAAAACAGTCATATTTTTGTGGAAACTGTGATTACCACTCAAAAGTTTGAGGTATGGAAGATTATTTTGTAATTTTTATATTTAAATTATTTCATTATTAAATTTAATTATTTAAATTAATGCTTTTATTCATGAAGGATGCATTAAATTGATCAAAAGTGNATTTAATTATTTAAAAAAATGCTTTTACGCATGAAGGATGCATTAAATTGATCAAAAGTGACATTTGTAATGTTACAAAAGATACTATTTCAAATAAATGTGGTTCTTTTGAACTTTATATTCATCAAAGAATCCTGAAAACATGTATATACCTGTATAAAAATGATTAATAATTGAGTGCCAATAATAATTGAGCAGCAAATCATCATATTAGAATGACTTCTGAAGGATCATGTGACACTGAAGACTGGAGTAATGAAGCTGAAAATTCAGCGGAATAAATTACACTTTACTATATATTCACATAGAAAACAGCTGTTTTAAATTGTAAAAATATTTCACAATTTTACTGTATTTTTGATCAAATAATGCAGCCTTGGTGAGCAGAAGAGACTTCTTTCAAAAACATTATAAAATCACATCGACGGCAATCATTTGCGTGTGTGTGTGTTTGGTCTATATATATATATATATATGAACAGCATAAAGCAGAGACAAATATTAGAACAACAGAAGTGCTCTCCAAAGGGCTTGAATCAAAAATGCATTTGCTCATATCAAAATAAAAAATAATAATAAACAGAAAACAAAACCCAATAATAAAGGGTAAATGTGTTACTGAAAGAGATGAATTTTGAGCAGATTTTTGACACTGTGAATAAACGAAGGAGCAGACGGTTCAAGAGACCAGGACCTCGTTGTGTTATTATTCTGAAAACAGTCCAGGAGGAGAATCTGCCAAAAGAAAATAATTTATATATTTAATAATTTATAGTTGCTTTCCTGTAGCTCAGTGGTTAGAGCGTGGCACTAGCAATGCCAAGGTCATCCCAGGGATTGCACATACTCAGATACAAATGTATAGTAAGTCGCTTTGGATAAAAGCGTCTGCCAAATGCATAAATGTAAATATTTAAATATCACTTACATTTTAAATGTGTATTTTCTGAAACACTGTTAAGAGAGGTGATCATTATACAATATGCATGTTAATATAATAAGTATACATTAAAACTACACCGGGCCGACATGAGAGTGAGTAAACAACAGGAATGATTCCTCTGTTTTATGTGTTTATGTGATTAATTCTTCTGAAGACGCCTGTATTGATCAAATATTTGATATGTTTCTTTCCATTTGTTTGTTTTTGGTTGATGTGGGATGTTATTGAGATTGAATTGTTGTTGCAAAGGCAGGTTGTGTCAGATGCCAACATCCCTGATCATTACAGCTTCTGCTTCTGCTTCTCTTTTGAATACGAGCGGTGTTGTTTTATTGGGTTTATTTGGTTAGAATTCAAGCACTCGGTAATTGGGCACCCTGGTATGTTTCATCGCTGTATTGATGTCGCTGTGACCACTTTTTCCATGTTTAATTACACATGCTGGATAATTACAGTCCTGTTTGCTCACACGTTACCATTTTGAGACCTTCAGTTAGCCATTTCTGCTAAAAAGAAAAAAAATGAGAGCTAAAGTGAGGGATTGACAGTGTACATGAAGACGTCTTGAAGTAAATATTGATATTTATCTTTGAAATGATATGAAACTGATTTCTGCGATTGTATCAAACAGGATGGATGTTTTAGAGCGACACAAACTAGCGAACATCGTGATGATTGATTGCGCTGCTGTTTTCCCTCCTAAATGATGCCACTTCCTGGAGGATGATGTCATTAAGGAACTGGCTTTTATTATTTGAGGACTTCATGTCAGACTGACAGACCTTAAGACAATTACTTGAGTCGATTTTGAAAATAAGTAGTTTTGCATATCCCAGTCTCTGTAGGGAACGTGAATTCAGAATCTCTCAGTGGGAACTGAATCAATTTCATTGACCTCGTCTGCTGGAAAAGCAGCAGGTGTGTGTGAATCAATGCTTTAGTCCCATTACTTGTGTGATTGGCTTTCGTGGATAGGTTAACGAGGAGCTGACATTGGAAATGGAAGCATCTGTGTTGGAATTCCTTGGATTGACATTTCTTAATTCTACTATTTTTTTTATTTTTTATGTAGTAACTGAGAAATGGATCGAATTGAAGAACAAAGTTTGGGATTTAATACATTCACTGCCCTTCAGAGATCTGCTATTTCAGATTTCAACAAATCAGAAGTAAATTGTATTATATAATTCCTGAGGGAAATAACAGGTTATTATACATTCACATTATTTGCATTTGCAGCTTCACCGTCTTTGTTTTCTCTTTTTAAACCCATATTTTGGATTTAGTTTATCCGTGAGGCATGTAATGCACGCCACTTGTTTCCGCTCTGAACATGAAAAGTGCATTTGCAAGACTTTTTGAAGTCGCACCCTGAAAAGTTTCTTTATTTTCATGCACGAGTCTGGTTTGTATTGCAGCATACAGAATCAGATGTTCCAGAAGTGAACATAATGCAGTTTGTTGGAATCAAGAATCAATTCTTAATTCCTAATCATCTGAATGCCTTTTATTCCGGGACATGATATACTGTGAACTACTTCAATAAAGCCATGTGCACTGCAAAAAATGCTGATCTTACTTAGAATTTTTGTCTTGTTTCCAGTCTAAATATCTAAAAATTCTTAGATCAAGAAGCATTTTCTTGACAAGTACAAATTATTTTCTTGTTTTGGGGAAAAATAAGTCAAAAGTAAGTGAGTTTTTCCTTAAAACAAGCAAAATAATCTGCCAGTGGGGTAAGCAAAATAATCTTAATCCAAACTGAAAACAAGATTATATATCTTATATTTGGTTTGAGATAAGATTATTTTACTTACCCCACTGGCAGATTATTTTGCTTGTTTTAAGCAAAAACTCACTTACTTTTGACTTATTTTTCCCCAAAACAAGTAAATAATTTTTACTTGTCAAGAAAATGCTTCTTGATCTAAGAATTTTTAGATATTTAGACTGGAAACAAGACAAAAATTCTAAGTAAGATCAGCATTTTTTGCAGTGTGTTTAAAGGTGAAGTAAGATTTTTTATATTAAAACACATTTTCTTAACCCAGTTAATTGTTCATCGACTACCATTAGTGTAGGCACCATCAGAACACTGGGAGATCTGTCAATCACTTTCCAGCTCAACCAATAGCAAGAGTTTGGGGCGTGGCTACTGTAGCAGGCGGAGCCAGAGGGTGTTTAGCCTAGTACATAAAGCAGCAGACTGGAGATCTCCAAAAGTGGGCGTGAACTCCAAAATGGGGTGGAGTCTCCACAAAGACTTTCACTTCCAGCAGATGTCATTGACTTGCATTTCAAAATTAAAGTTGGTAAATAAAACACTTTAGGCATGTTAAATATTTATAGACATGCTATACAAATAAATATGCCTATATAAATGATGAGATATAGCCGTCTCTCAGTACTAAATTGAGTTCTTTTTCGCTGCTTATTGCACTTAAAGATTTAGTTCACTTCAGAATGAAAATGTCCTGATAATTTACTCACCCCCATGTCATCCAAGATGTTCATGTCTTTCTTTCTTCAGTGGAAAAGAAATGAAGGAAAACATTCCAGGATTTTTCTCCATATAGTGGACTTCACTGGGGTTCAACGGGTTGAAGGTCCAAATGTCAGTTTCAGCTTCAAAGAGCTCTACATGATCCCAGACGAGGAATAAGAGTCTCATCTAGAGAAACCATCAGACATTTTCTAAAAAAAATAAAATTACATACTTTTTAACCACAAATGCTCGTCTTGCACTGCTCTGTGATGCTCCACGCATTACGTAATCAAGGTCACACGTGACGTAGGTGGAAGTACCGCGGTAGGGCGAAAAACTCCATCTCATTTTCTCCTCCATCTTCAAAATCGTCTAATGTCGTTGTTTTACCTTTTTTTTGTAAAGGCCGTTTGACTTAGTCTTTGCACGTTCACTTTGTAAACACTTGCTCCGTTCAGGGTTCCCACGGGTCATGGAATTTCTGGAATATCATGGATTTTTAAAAGGTCTATTCCAGACATTGAAAGTCACGGAATTGTATTTTTTTATTTTTTTGGTCCAAGTCATGGAATATCAGGGATTTTTGTTTGTCGCTTTAAATTTTAGTTTCCGTTTATCAAAATGTAATTTTTCTATACCGTATTTTTTTTTATCGCATTGTTTCACGCATTTTGCGTGTTGTTAGGCTATTTTTCAGCGCCATTTTAATCCCTTCCCACTCGTCAACTGGCAATCACTTAAGTCAAATGCAGTCACCTGTACCTGTTAACTAAGGCAAACATGCAGGAAAATGTACATTTCAAGAGCTTTGACTACAAAATGACCACTTCAAAGACTGTCCTAACCAGCCGCGACACGACAAAGGATTCTATTTTTGAAATGGTTTCTATATTTCTGGAATTTTGCAGCAAATAGTTCAGGTCATAGAGAGGGAACAAGGACATAAATGCACAAAGAAAAGTTTTTATTGCTTACAGTTTGAACATTCTTGTTTCCTTTCATTTAAATTATCCATTGTTGCTCTCATAGTGGCTATTAAACTCATGCAAAATGATATTCAAGCTCAAACCATTATAATATTATGCAAAGCTCAAACAAGTGTATTTCATGACAAAGATTGTCAGTCACTGAGTAGCCTATGTATTTTGAATAATGTTTTTTTGATTTAATTTTGTTTAGTTTAACACGCTGATTGGTTGTGATTTATGATTAATTTTGTCTTCTTGTAGCTTTGTCACATCTGGTTACAGTCCTAATTACAGTCTATGGTTAGGACCTTAGGTAAAAATCGCGTTCCGGGGGTAAAATCTGCGTTTTTGGTGGGGCTCCCCTGGTAATATTCCCGTTCCAGGGGCTAAAAAACACATTTTTTAGGGTCGATTCAACCCGCAGACATGAAAAACAACCCGCGGCAACAGTGTAAATGTAGCTCAATTCCGCAGAAAAACTGCAGACTTGGCAAAACTGGTAAGCCGCCTTTTCACTGCAAACGACATTAGGATACAACTGTCACATTTCGCCTCTATAGTGGCAAACCTTCATTTCTTTTCAAGTGAAGAAAGATAGACATGAACATCTTGGATGACATGCGGGTGAGTAAATTATCAGGAAATTTTAACTAGTCCTTTAAACACACAGAAAATAATGTCAAAATGCCAGTCTTTGCCAGTATTGATGTAAGCATAGTTATGTTTGAAGTGAATGTAAACAGTTGAGAAAGAAAACGCATGTGTAACAGTATAATGGATCCGTGCGTCAGGTCTTAAAGTGACAGCAGCCTAATAAACCTGCTGCCAAGTTATGATAATACTAAAGAGATATATATGGCAGTTTTTCCCCATGGTATCAATGTCATAATTGTGGCTAGTAACTTTAGAAAACCACTAGTGACAGTCTCAAGCCCTGGTCGCAGAAACTACATACTTCACCTTTAACGTAATTTCATGTTTTTATTTATGGTTTGGATGCAGTCAAGCTCATGGCGTTGTCTTTTCCAGCCGTGTCCTGTGGGACGCCGGTGGCTCCTGTGAACGGAGGAGTTCTGGCTGCCGATTATTCTGCAGGAACTCGAGCCACCTACTTCTGCAACGACGGCTTCCGTCTGTCCTCTAAAGAGGTGACCAGCACCGTGTGTCAGGCCGACGGCACGTGGAGCACCCACAATAAAATCCCTCGGTGCACAGGTGAGAGCAGACGGCCTGCTTTACAATCATCAGAACATTTGAGGGAGAGAGAGAGGGTGTAAAATGGTGTTGTAAAAGTACACTGCATTAGTGTTTTGATTTCTGATTTCCTCTCAGTTGTGGTGTGTCCCAGTATCGGCTCCTTCACCTTGGATCACGGCAAATGGAGGATCGTCAACGGCTCTCGTTATGAATACGGCACTAAAGTGGCCTTTACCTGCAGCCCCGGCTACTACCGGCTCGGCCCCGCCCACATTCACTGCACATCCAATGGGACGTGGAGCTGGAGGAATGAGCGACCTCGCTGCAAGAGTGAGTTGTGCGCTTCATTTGTTACTCGGACGTTAATGCTGTGTGTACCATGACATGCACAGTTCCCAGGCCTTGTTAGGCTGGCCGGTTTAAGGTCAGACTGAGCAGACTGCTAGACTAATGATTTTGTCAATTGTGTCCTGAAGTGTGAAGGATTAGCAGCTTGTGCGGCGCATCGCTTGAAACACTCAGTCCGTGGGCGTTTTCCGCAATTCCTGCATTTATATTGGATGGAAATGTGCAGAATTCTGCAGAATGGATTTAATTTTAATATTCATTCAAGCAAGTGGAAGCAAATTAGTATGTGTCATAATTTTAAAAAATGTTTTTGTTGAGAATGTTCACTGTTCAGTCAGTTGCATGTGTTTTGTTTACTGTTAGCTGTAACAGCTTGCCAGAAAATTCTGCTCATTTAGATGGATTATGAGGAGAGAGGCTTGTGCAACTAGAAAACATTTCCCATAAATCTCAGTGGCTGCATGAAAATGATAAAATACATAAAGCATCATTAGGTTTCCACAAATTTTGGAATATTGCATCAAAAATGCAAATAAGCAAATGTATATATTCTTTTATATATATATATATATATAACCCCTA
>RJVU01041021.1:539382-555504 GCA_003731715.1 Anabarilius grahami
ATGCACATTTTGCAACAAAAAAAAAACATCTGTTTTTTTCAAAATGTGCATAACTTGCAGATCTAAATTGTTATACAGTGTGTGTGTGTGTGTGTGTATATACACTACCGTTCAAAAGTTTGGGATCGGTATGTTTTTTAATGTTTTTAAAAGAAGTTTCGTCTGCTCACCAAGACTGCATTTATTTAATTAAAAATACAGTAAAAACAGGAATATTTTGAAATATTATTACAATTTAAAATAACTGTTTTCTATTTGAATATATTTTACAAAGTAATTTATTCCTGTGATGCAAAGCTGAATTTTCAGCATCATTACTTCTAATCATATTCTAATATGATGGTTTGATGCTCATGAAACATTTATGATTATTATCAATGTTAAAATAAGTTGTGTACTTTTTTTTTTTCAGGATTCCTTGATGAATAAAAAGTTCAAAAGAACAGCATTTATCTGAAATACAAAGCTTCTGTAGCATTAAACACTACCGTTCAAAAGTTTGGGGACAGTAAGAATTTTTTTTTTTTGAAAAGAAATGAAAGAAATGAATACTTTAATTCAACAGGGATGCATTAAATCATTCAAAAGTGACAGTAAAGACATTTATAATGTTACAAAAGATTATATTTCAAATAAATGCTGTTCTTTTGAACTTTCTATTCATCAAAGAATCCTGAAAAAAAATGTTGTACTCAATAAATGTTTCTTGAGCAGCAAATCATCATATCAGAATGATTTCTGAAGGATCATGTGACACTGAAGACTGGAGTAATGATGCTGAAAATTCAGCTTTGATCACAGGAATAAATTATATTTTCAAATAGAAAAGTTATTTTAAATTGTAATAATATTTCACAATATTACTGTTTTTTACTGTATTTTTAATTAAATAAATGCAGTCTTGGTTAGCAGATGAAACTTCTTTTAAAAACATTACAAATCGTACCGATCCCAAACTTTTGAACGGTAGGGTATATGTAATATCAATTTAAATATTTAGGTATGTGTGTGTGTATATATATAAGAAAATATATTATGCACATTTTGCAATTTATATATATATATTTAGAGCTGGAGTTTATGCACATTTTACAAAAAACACACACAAATATATTTAAGAATATATATACACGTATATATAAGAATATATATTATGCACATTTTGCAAGAAAAAAATATATATAATAAATATAATACTGATTTACATTTTTCATTTTTTTGCATGAGTTAAATTTACAACAATTAAATGAAAACAGTTACACACAAAACATGCATCCTTTGCTATACACTGAAAAAAATTGTACCCTAAAAATTATTAATTTTATGGGTTAAATCAAGTGAAAAAAAAACTCCATGCATTTGTCAGGAAGTGAAAAATAGAGAAATAAATATGAAATTGTCCAATTGCAGTTCTGTAATTACGTCTTACGGAATCATGCTCTCACTAAAAAATGCTGGGTTTGTCCATATTTGACCCAGACATGGGTTGAAACGACCCAGCATTTTTCAGAGTGTAGTACCTTCCCATAAGGCTTTATATGGCAGCGTTCACCATAACGAAACAAATTTGGCCTATACGTTCTCCTCTTTAACACACAATTTACTAAAGCACAGCCAAGAAAGCGGAGTAAATCCAGTTGTGCGTTACTGTCGCCGTCTGTCATCGGCAGCTGCCGTCCTCAGATGGTTGGGTTATCAATGTTGTGCGTCTGCTGTAACTACAGACGTGATGAATGTGTTTATGGCTCCCATATGAGAGCCACAATCTAAACATTAGAGGCGCTTTATGACTGATGGCGTCTGACAGGATCCTGGCGAGAACAATTTTCAAAAACAACAACAGTCAGAGGGAAGATGATGAGAAGTTGAAAACAGATGAAATGATGATGCCACTGTGGTTTTCCCGCTAGAGTAAACGCTCCAGAACGTATATAATATATCAATATACCTTCTGACTGTATTTTCAGCTGCTTTTTGGGGACGGTTTAAGGGGAAGTATGTTTTTAAATGTAACAATCAGAACATTTATATTTCTGTAACATTTCATAAATCAAGATTAGCTAAACGACAAGATAAGTCTTGTTTTCTGAGGAAAAATGATCAAAATTAAGTGAATTTATGCTTTAAACAAGAACAAGTATCTGCCAATGGAGTCAAAAAAAGATACTTTTTCTTACACCACTGGCAGATTTTTTTCTCTCCTTTAAACTTAAATTTTGAAAATTTTTCTCAGAAAACAAGACTTAAAGGATTAGTTCACTTTCAAATAAAATTTCCATGATAATTTACTCACCTCCATGTAATCCAAGACGTCCATGTCCTTCTTTCTTCAGTCGAAAAGAAACTAAGGTTTTTGACGAAAACATTCCAGGATTATTCTCCTTATAGTGGACTTCAATGGCCTCCAGACGGTTGACGGTCAGTTTCAGTGCAGCTTCAAAGAGCTTTAAACGATACCAGACGAGGAATAAGGGTCTTATCTAGCGAAACGATCGGTCATTTTCTAAAAAAATACAACTGTATATGCTTTATAAACACAAATAATCGTCTTGCACATGCTTCCGCTTTCCGTATTCTTCAAAAAGCTTACGCTGTGTGTCCTACGCCTTCCCTATTCTACCTACAGAACGAACGCAGCGCCAGTTCCATAAGTTGAAAGCATATACTTTTTAAAGCATATACAGTTGAATTTTTTTTTTAAATGACCGATCATTTCGCAAATTTTATTTGAAAGTGAACTAAACCTTTAATATCTTGTCTTTTAGATATCAATTAAATGTATGTTCACTCTAAGATTTTTAAGCTCAAATATGGACAAACCCAGCCTTTGGGTTACATTTTTAAAATACATTTTTAACCCAAGGGTTGGGTTTGTCCATATTTTACCCAAATTTGGGTTGAAACAACCCAGCATTTTTTAGAATGTTTAGAAAACAACACAAAATTACCAGTGTTATTTTAGTTTTATTGATATTTTGAATTAGCTTTTATTTTTATATTTGTGTACACTAAAAAATTCTGTGTTAAAAACAACTCAAGTTGGGTTGAAAATGGACAAACCCAGCGTTTGGGTTGTTTTGACCCAGCGGTTGAGTTAAATGTTTGCCCAACGTGCTGAGCAGTTTTTATTTAACCCAATTATTGTTTAAAAATTACAATATGGCTGGCTTAAAATGAACCCAAAATAGGTCTTCTTACATGCAGAGATGACCATTATATGCTGTATTAAGCGGGGCAAGATCAGATTTTGATGCCGTTTGATAAACCACATCACAATAATCAAAGAATGGAAGTATTAGTTGTGAAACAAGTTTCTTACGAACACTATATGAAAAACACTTTTGAGATCGATGTAAGATACTAATTCCAATGTTGACTTTGCGTAAAACACGATGACCGTCTTTACATGATATAAGTTTTGGATTTAAGTTTCTGTCTAGAAACAAATATCATAATATATGACTTGGTCTTATTAAGCACTACTTTTTTTAGCCAAAAGCCAATCTTGTAAAGAGATTTGTATAGAATCAGAATGAGATGTTTATGTGATGGGATCATCAGCATAAAGTTGAACCTGACAATTTTTGAGAATTAATGGTAGATTATTTACATAAATAGAAAAAGAAGTGGTCCCAGTATTGAACCTTGAGGCACACCTCTTTGTTGAATCAAAAGATTGGATTTATTCCCATTTAGGACAACACATTGTTTTCTGTTGTGCAGATATAAATTAAACCACAAACCTGTTATGTACGGAAGAGGATTAGGGCCAAGCAATAATAAATAAAAAAACCATCTCTAGATTAAAGTTTTAAATTTCGAGAAAAACTCGTTAAATTTCGAGAAAAAAGTCTAAATAAAATGTTGAGAATAAACTCGTTAGATTACGAGAAAAAAGTAGTTAAATTTTGAGAAAAAAAACTCGTTAAATTTCGAGAAAAAAGTCGAGATAAAATGTTGAGAATAAAGTCATTAAATTACGAGAAAAAAGTCGTTAAATTACGAGAACAAATTCGTTAAATTATGAGAAAAATGTCGTTAAATTTCGAGAAAAAAGTCGAGATAAAATGTTGAGAATAAAGTCATTAAATTACGAGAATAAAGTCATTAAATTACAAAAAAAAAGTCATTAAATTATGAGAACAAATTCGTTAAATTACGAGAATAAATTCGTTAGATTAATGACTTTATTCTCAACATTTTATCTCGACTTTTTTCTTGAAATTTAACGAGTTTTTTCTCGTAATTTAACGAGTTTATTCTCAACATTTTATCCCGACTTTTTTCTCGAAATTTTATGAGTTTTTTCTCGAAATTTAACAACTTTAATCTCGAGATGGTTTTATTTTTTTATTATTGCTTGGCCCTAATCCTCTTCCGTAGTTATGTATTGCTGTTTAGGTTTAATTTACTTTTATTTCAGTTTTAGTTTTATTTCCAGTTAATAATTTTATTACTTATTTCAATTCCGTTTTTCAGCTAGTTTTTATGTTATTTTATTTAGCTTTATTTCAATTAACAGAAATGTTTTAATAGTTTTAGTTAACGATAATAACCCTGAAAAGATTTTTGTGTACTTGTACTTTTAGTTAGTTACTCGCTACTAAATTCATCAAGTGCAACTTGAAGGTATAAACCTGGTAAACATTTTTAAATCTGAGATTTATCCATTCTGAGGTAAAGATATTTTGCTCATGTTGTGGTGTTTTTAAATCACAGTGGTACATGTCGATTCATTCTCTTCTCTATTGCCTTTTCCTGCAGTCATTTCGTGTGGAGAGCTGCCCACTCCTCCTAATGGAAAGAAAATTGGGACGCAGATGACCTTCGGAGCAACCGCTATTTTTACCTGCAACTCGGGCTTCATTCTGGTGGGCTCGACTGTACGGGAATGCCTGGCCTCGGGTCTCTGGAGCGGGATGGAGACGCTCTGTCTCGGTAACACCACAAACCTTGTCTCTTTCAAAACATCACCACGCATTAGCATCGCCGTGACCTTTTAATGGACACCGGGTCCTGAAAGGCCTTGAAGAGTTCAGTGGCATTTAGTCTGGATTTCCATAGCAACAGTGGTTTTAAGTTTTTTGTCTATGCTGTATGCAGCAGCTGTATCTTCACATGCAGATGAGAGTTAGTGCGCTGCCTACGTACGGTAGGAACAAAAGCATCATTATTATTCCTTCTTAGATTCAGTGTTTTGACCTTGACAGAGAAAGCAGTCCCATAAAACATTGCAGTGTTTCTCAGTGGGGAAATAAGCCAGCTAAGATGATGGAAAGGGAGAGAGAATTAAACAAATGTCATTTATTATGTATAAGTATCGCTTGTTCAAAAAGGATCATTAAATCATCATATGCATTTGGCACACACTTATATCCAAAGAGACTTACTTTACATTGAAGCTATACATCTTTTTAGTTCATGTTTTTCTTGCACTGTGAAAAATATTACATTTGCAGCACATGTGCTTGTCACAAATTCACCTAAAATGCCATTATTATGCTTTTTTGAATATTATCTTTGAGAAATGAGGTGATGTGCAGTGTATATTATGAGAAAATTCAAGTGTTTTTTGACCTTAGATGCATTTAAATCTATTGTAGGAGACTCCAAAACAAGATTAGGAAACATTAAAATGGCATGATAGGGGTGCTTTAAAACAATTGTTTCAGGTTTACAGGATGGCAAATTGGTCCCTGTATATTTTATGTATATTTAGGTGACATACCATGAAAATCTGACTTTTTCCGTGTTTAAGTGCTATAATCGGGTCCCCGGTGCATCCACCAACCCAGAAAATGTGAAAAAGGACAACCCAGTAACTTTGTTTTGGCAAGCCTTTCTCTGCGAGCATGTGAAAAAACGAGCCGCTCAGATTTCATTCCGCTTGTGACCTAGGAAGTGGACCTTATTATATTATTACCGCCCCTTCATCTGCACGTTTCCACCCCCAGAGCCGCCATTTTGTTTTCGCAAGCGACAACGGTGTACCAGTTCTAACGCCATGGCAAAAGTTGGAGCAAAGCATGCTGACTGTTCACAGACGAGCACTGAACACTATTTAGAGTCTCATTAGTTTGGATAGCCTGCAAGTTGACTCTGGCAAGCTCGATTGCTAAAAAAGGAGTGTTTCTGTCCGAGCGATATTTTGGAAAATATATTCACAGCGTTTGATAGCAATCATAAACGTTAGCCTGGTGTGTATGGATCTGTTTGGCAAACGGGTATGCTGTGTATAGTGGGTGTCCAAACGGGTTTTGCACAAAAGATGAACATGCTAGTGGATGAGTTGAATCAACTCCACAGCAACTACATAAATGTATCCACTAACCATTTAGAAACGTCCAGTTTCATTCTAAAAGTTGTAACTTCTTCCTGAGTCTCTCCATCAGTGTCGACTCCGGTTTGAACAATGTAAGGCTGAACACCGTTACTGACAATCCTCATTTAGTCTGCGTGAGATTCTCCAGCTTTGTTGTTGTTGAAGCTCCGCCCTCTTCTGGAAAGGGGGCGGGAGCAGCAGCTCATTTGCATCTAAAGGGACACACACAAAATGTTTATATATACAGTACTGTGCAGAAGTCTTAGGCACGTCAGTATTTTCACCCCCCAAAAAAAGGTTTTAAGCCAGTTGTTCACATTTCCAAACATTCATTTAGCCATTAATTGTAATAATCCAGTGAGATTTTTGAATACACAATAAGACTGATAACAGCCGGTGCTCCACACAGTGATCTGATCTCACCATCATCGAATCCGTCTGTGATTACATGAAGAAACAGATGAAACTGAGACAAACTAAATCCAGAAGAACTGTGGCTGTGTGTCCAAGATGCTTGAAGAAACCTGCCTGCAAAGCTACCTGAAAAATGATGCCCAAGTGTACCTGGACAAGAGCTGTTTTAAATGCAAAGGGTGGTCACACAAAAATATTGTTTTTGATCTAGTTAATATAAGTTAATTGATAAATAAAATCTATTTATAACAGTATTTTTTAAAAGCATCCTCACTTTACAGCATTTTTACACAAGTGCCTAAAACTCTTCACAGTACTGTATCTTTGCAGGCAGGTTTCTTCAAGCATCTTGGAGACACGGCCACAGTTCTTCTGGATTTAGTTTGTCTCAGTTTCATCTGTTTCTTCATGTAATCACCATCGGATTTGATGATGGTGAGATCAGATCACTGCGTGGAGCACCGGCTGTTGTCAGACTCCTTGTGTATTCAAAAATCTCACTGTATTATTACAATTAATGGCAAAATGAATGTTTGGAAATGTGAACGGATATTTCCTATTGACACACTACAGCAAAAGATATAAATAACTGGCTTAAAACCCTTTTTCTTTGGGGGGTGAAAATACTGACGTGCCTAAGACTTCTGCACAGTACTGTATACACTCACCTAAAGAATTATTAGGAACACCTGTTCAATTTCTCATTAATGCAATTATCTAATCAACCAATCACATGGCAGTTGCTTCAATGCATTTAGGGGTGTGGTCCTGGTCAAGACAATCTCCTGAACTCCAAACTGAATGTCAGAATGGGAAAGAAAGGTGATTTAAGCAATTTTGAGCGTGGCATGGTTGTTGGTGCCAGACAGGCCGGTCTGAGTATTTCACAATCTGCTCAGTTACTGGGATTTTCATGCACAACCATTTCTAGGGTTTACAAAGAATGGTGTGAAAAGGGAAAAACATCCAGTATGCGGCAGTCCTGTGGGCGAAAATGCCTTGTTGATGCTAGAGGTCAGAGGAGAATGGGCCGACTGATTCAAGCTGATAGAAGAGCAACTTTGACTGAAATAACCACTCGTTACAACCGAGGTATGCAGCAAAGCATTTGTGAAGCCACAACACGCACAACCTTGAGGCGGATGGGCTACAACAGCAGAAGACCCCACCGGGTACCACTCATCTCCACTACAAATAGGAAAAAGAGGCTACAATTTGCACGAGCTCACCAAAATTGGACAGTTGAAGACTGGAAAAATGTTGCCTGGTCTGATGAGTCTCGATTTCTGTTGAGACATTCAGATGGTAGAGTCAGAATTTGGCGTAAACAGAATGAGAACATGGATCCATCATGCCTTGTTACCACTGTGCAGGCTGGTGGTGGTGGTGTAATGGTGTGGGGGATGTTTTCTTGGCACACTTTAGGCCCCTTAGTGCCAATTGGGCATCGTTTAAATGCCACGGCCTACCTGAGCATTGTTTCTGACCATGTCCATCCCTTTATGACCACCATGTACCCATCCTCTGATATCCTTCCAGCAGGATAATGCACCATGTCACAAAGCTCGAATCATTTCAAATTGGTTTCTTGAACATGACAATGAGTTCACTGTACTAAAATGGCCCCCACAGTCACCAGATCTCAACCCAATAGAGCATCTTTGGGATGTGGTGGAACGGGAGCTTCGTGCCCTGGATGTGCATCCCACAAATCTCCATCAACTGCAAGATGCTATCCTATCAATATGGGCCAACGTTTCTAAAGAATGCTTTCAGCACCTTGTTGAATCAATGCCACGTAGAATTAAGGCAGTTCTGAAGGCGAAAGGGGGTCAAACACAGTATTAGTATGGTGTTCCTAATAATCCTTTAGGTGAGTGTATATATATATATAAATATAAACAATAAATTTTAAGTTTATTGTAAAATATGCTGATTTATACAAATATTTAAGTATTTTGAAAGTGTAGGGAGATTACATTGGTGGAATTTTCTGTACAGCATCATGGGTAATGTAGTTTTTCACCACGAACTCGGCTGTTAAACACGATTATTTTAAAACTAAGCTGAAATAATGTGGGCTGACAGTTTCAACTGGAGTAAATGCCATCGATTAACAACTTCGAGCTCACAGTAGGGCTGACTTTAACGGTTTATAAGTTATTGTTAAAAATCAATTTTCCTATGGAGAAAATGAATGGAGTTTTACTTCCAGAACTCCCTGTTGCACTCTGTTCTCTAAGTTGCTGTCTATAGTATGTAGGACATTAAGTCACTTATGAGGTTTCATTTAAGTTAGGATGTCACCTTAAAAGGCAGCTGTCTATGTAGGCAGTGTACTGGGTTTTGGAACGAGCCAAAGTCCTCGTGGAGAGTTTCTCCATTGTGTTCACTCAGATTGCATGAGTGTCTTTGTGTAATAGAATCATTTTAGGTCCAAACCGTGCAACAGAAAATGAAGTGAGAGAAGGCAGAGGTGAAGAAATGATTTCTGCAGTAGTCGAGCGGACTCAGTGCTCTGTGAAGTGTGCCGGCCTCCGCTGAGTTCTGTCATCAATCACATCTGAGAGGAAAAAAAACCCTGACAGCTCTCCATTTGCCATCTTTCTTTGTCTCCCATCACGTCGTCTCTGAGTAAAACAATGTTGTGCATTACTTTGTCCACCAAAAGAGTGTTCAAATCCGTTCAGTTGATCCTCAGATGCGTCGATATTGCAGTATCTGTTGTGGGATTGAGCACTCATTCTCCGTGGGTGGATCATGATTATCTCTATTCACCACACAATGTGATTTACACAAGTGGGACACAGTCCTGCAATAACATTCTTATCAAATCACAGGCTGATCTCGGCATGGGAATTTTTGATTGTCTTTCCGATTAAAAAATCCAAAATCTTTACTTACCCATAAGTGATTCTTTATGGGATTTTGAGACACAGTTTTATTGCATTTATTACTATCAGTATTACTATAACTCCTGTGTCATCTGGTATTGTTACATTTCAGATGTTTGGTCACTTTTGACCACAAACAATTGACATTTGGGAGTCACGACTCGAAATGTAACTTTTTTATTTTTTAGTAAAATCAATGACATTTATTTTTGTTCAATAATATTTTTTTCTTTATTTTGTATTTTGAGACAATTTTATGTTAATATTTGTGTAATAATTATGATTATTTTCTCCCATTGAAAATAATATAAAAATGTATTTTTTTAATAGTTTTTTTTTTTTCAATTAAAGCTGTATTTCATTTAAAAATAGAGACAATGTCTTTAAAATCCAATTTTTGAAACTAGATTAGTACATAGCCCCACACATGACATGCAGGAAAAAAATAGTAGGCTAAATTGTGCGCATGGTTTACTAATTCGTTTGAAAATAGTATGCTAAATCATGCACACGATTTAGCAAATCGAGGGATCGAAATAGTAAATCATGTTCACAATTTAGCAAATCGAGAGAACGAAATAGTATATCGTGCGCACGATTTAGCGAATCGAGGAAACAAAATAGTTAATCGTGCGCACAATATTGTGAATCGAGGTAACTAAATAGTAAATCGTGANCCATGCAATAGGTAAGGATACCTTGTTGCCTTAAAATTTGGAGTTCATTGAAATTAAAAATTTTACTTAATTTTGGTTTAATCAACAGAAACTCAAAATATTATGTTATCTGAACCATATTAATTAAGTTGATTTGACAAATTAAAAAATGTTGTGATAAATCATGAAAATATTTTTTTACAGTGTAGGTGCATTTCAGAAAAGGTGCACTTATAGTCTTTTTAATAACAGGAAACTACCATATGAATCACGTATTCAAAAGCTGATGTTCGTTCATATGTAAATCTAAGCCAACAGAAAATGTTGACATGTTCTGATTGTCATAATAACTCCTGTGTCATCTGGTATTGTTACATTTCAGATGTTTGGTCACTTTTGACCACAAACAATTGACATTTGGGAGTCACGACTCGAAATGTAACTTTTTTATTTTTTAGTAAAATCAATGACATTTATTTTTGTTCAATAATATTTTTTTCTTTATTTTGTATTTTGAGACAATTTTATGTTAATATTTGTGTAATAATTATGATTATTTTCTCCCATTGAAAATAATATAAAAATGTATTTTTTTAATAGTTTTTTTTTTCAATTAAAGCTGTATTTCATTTAAAAATAGAGACAATGTCTTTAAAATCCAATTTTTGAAACTAGATTAGTACAGAGCCCCACACATGACATGCAGGAAAAAAATAGTAGGCTAAATTGTGCGCATGGTTTACTAATTCGTTTGAAAATAGTATGCTAAATCATGCACACGATTTAGCAAATCGAGGGATCGAAATAGTAAATCATGTTCACAATTTAGCAAATCGAGAGAACGAAATAGTATATCGTGCGCACGATTTATCGAATCGAGGGAACGAAATAGTAAATCGTGCGCAATATATAGTGAATCGAGGAAACAAAATAGTTAATCGTGCGCACGATTTATCGAATCGAGGGAACGAAATAGTAAATCGCGCACACGATTTAGTGAATCGAGGGAACGAAATAGTAAATCGCGCACACGATTTAGTGAATCGAGGAAACGAAATAGTTAATCGTGTGCAATATATAGCGAATCGAGGAAACAAAATAGTTAATCGTGCGCACGATATAGCGAATCGAGGAAACGAAATAGTAAATCTTGCGCACGATATAGCGAATCGAGGAAACAAAATAGTAAATCGCACGCACGATATAGCGAATCGAGGAAACGAAATAGTAAATCGCACGCACGATATAGCGAATCGAGGAAACAAAATAGTTAATCGTGCGCACGATATAGCGAATCGAGGAAACAAAATAGTAAATCGTGAGCACGATATAGCGAATCGAGGAAACGAAATAGTAAATCGTGAGCACGATTTAGTGAATCGAGGGAAAGAAATAGTAAATCGAGGAAACAAAATAGTAAATCGCACGCACGATATAGCGAATCGAGGAAACAAAATAGTTAATCGTGCGCACGATATAGCGAATCGAGGAAACAAAATAGTAAATCGTGAGCACGATATAGCGAATCGAGGAAACGAAATAGTAAATCGTGAGCACGATTTAGCGAATCGAGGGAAAGAAATAGTAAATCGAGGAAACAAAATAGTAAATCGCACGCACGATATAGCGAATCGAGGAAACAAAATAGTTAATCGTGCGCACGATATAGCGAATCGAGGAAACAAAATAGTAAATCGTGAGCACGATATAGCGAATCGAGGAAACGAAATAGTAAATCGTGAGCACGATTTAGCGAATCGAGGGAAAGAAATAGTAAATCGAGGAAACGAAATAATAAATCGCACGCACGATATAGCGAATCGAGGAAACAAAATAGTTAATCGTGCGCACGATATAGCGAATCGAGGAAACGAAATAGTAAATCGTGAGCACGATATAGCGAATCGAGGAAACGAAATAGTAAATCGTGAGCACGATTTAGTGAATCGAGGGAAAGAAATAGTAAATCGAGGAAACGAAATAATAAATCGCACGCACGATATAGCGAATCGAGGAAACAAAATAGTTAATCGTGCGCACGATATAGCGAATCGAGGAAACGAAATAGTAAATCGTGAGCACGATATAGCGAATCGAGGAAACGAAATAGTAAATCGTGAGCACGATATAGCGAATCGAGGGAAAGAAATAGTAAATCGTGCGCATGATTAAGCGAATCGAGGAAACGAAAAAGTAAATCGTGGAAACTAAATAGTAAATCGTGCGCACGATTTAGCGAATCGAGGAAACGAAATAGTAAATCGCACGCACGATATAGCGAATCGAGGAAACAAAATAGTTAATCGTGCGCACGATTTAGTGAATCGAGGGAAAGAAATAGTAAATCGTGGAAACTAAATAGTAAATCGTGCGCACGATTTAGCGAATCGAGGAAATGAAATAGTAAATTGTGTGCATGATTTAGCAAATCGAGGAAACAAAATAGTAAATCGTGCGCACAATTTACTTACTTTTCTTGCATGCCATGTGTGGGGCTACGTAGATTAGTGCCATCTGGTGGGAGTAAAAAAAGAAAAGATTGTACCCACCAAAAATTGCTCTCTTTTTTTATATATATATTTTTTTCATTTTCATATTTCCCATTCATTTCCTATAGCAGTCAATTTGACCGCGAACAGCACAAGTGTGACTATTTTTTATGACCATTTATCTTTTTTCAAATCAAGACCACATTTTTTTGTGGTCACATAGCAACTGCCACTAAAGTCACTGAGTTTCATTTCATTCTGACAAAAATCGGTCTAAAATGACTGAACAACACCAAAGGGTTAAGGTGACTTTTATGTGCATGTTGTATATTTGATTTATACATATATTCCATTTGTAGATCATTGTTTTCACTTGTTCTTTTTTAATGATCAAGATTACCCTGATCATAATGGTTTGATCATAATGTTGTCCCTAACCTCTGATTGAGCCCTGCAATCTGTTGATGTTCTGTCCTCTGAACCACATATGATGACACATTCTCATTGCTCTTTTCCCAGCCGGCCACTGTGGTGTTCCAGAAAGGATCGTGAACGGTCAAGTGATCGGTGAAAACTTCGGCTACAGGGACACAGTAGTTTACCAGTGTAATCCGGGTTTCCGGCTCATCGGTTCATCTGTGCGCATCTGCCAACAGGATCACAACTGGTCTGGGCAGCTCCCGTCCTGTGTGTGTGAGTAATACGCAATAATACGCATCGGAGGGGGGAAAGTTTGGTTTGCATCCAAGAGGATTAGTTTGACATGTAATCCAGGCAAACCCTGAGTCAGCTCATGACAGGCATCAAACACAAATCCTGACGTTACCAATGAAACATCTGATGGGGAAAAACACCTACACTACCTGATTTTGTGTGGGTGATTTGGATGTTTGCCTTGTTTTATTTGTGATTGCCAAAATGCAAAGCTTCTTATGTAGATAAATGCTTACATTACAAATTTGTCTTGTCAAGCATTTGAGACTTTTTCAACAAACTGATGGAAATATGCTAGCGGTCAAAAGTAAGGACACACTTGACTGAATTTTCATCATCGTATATATAATGATTTCAAATGAATTTGAACAGTGCGGTCCAATTCACAAACTAATGACTCACATGAACCAGTTCTTTTTAGTGAATCAAAATATAGGGTGACCAGGGTTGTCTGATTTATGAACAAATGAGTTCTATGAGCCGGTTCTTTTAATCAAAGTGAATCAAAGACATACAGAATGTTCAGTTCATGAGCAAACGACTCTTATGAGTGGATCTTTTTAGTGAATCAAAAGTATTCAGCGTGTGCAGTGTAGTCCAATTCACAAACAAATGAATCTTATGAACCAGTTCTTTTAATTAATTATTCAAAAGACTGACTTTGTGACTGTCCGATGAATCCTTCACTGAATGAACTCACTGAATTGGTTTTATTCACTCAATTAATCTTGAAATTAAGAAAGTTTTATGTACTTTAACTTCATGAAAGAAAATTAGTACCTTAAAAAAAAATTTCATTTAGAAATTACTTGGACATTTCACAAACAATTACAAAGAAATGGCAAGTTGAAATAAACATGACATTTTGACTTAAAAAAAATGCAATTGTATTTTCTTGTAAAACATATTCTAATAATCTTTGTTCCAAAAATGTGTGTATGATTGTTTATATGACTGCTGTATTTAAAGGTGTACACACTGTAAAAATATGATCAATAAGTCATGGTAAGTGACGACAAGTGACTGTTAAAAAATGTATTTGTCATTTAATCATTCATTCAAGAGATTTGTTCAAAAACGCTGATTCATCCAGTAATGAAACAAGTGAAGTATTTATGAGTGAGTCATTGAATCATTAATTCAAGAGATTCATTCAAAAACACTGATTCATCCAGTAATGAAACAAGTGAAGTCTTTATGAGTGAGCCATTTAATCATTAATTCAAGAGATTCATTCAAAAACACTGATTCATCCAGTAATGAAACAAGTGAAGTATTTATGAGTGAGTCATTGAAACATTCATTCAAAAGATTCATTCAAAAACGCTAATTCATCCAGTAATGAAACAAGTGAAGTCTTTATGAGTGAGTCATTGAATCATTCATTCAAGAGATTCGTTCAAAAACACTGATTCATCCAGTAACCAAACAAGTGAAGTCTTTGTCAGTTTTTTTTTTTTTTGTCAGTTTAATATAATTTAAGTTGAAACGACACAAAAATGTAAGCAACTGAACTTAAGTTTTTAAGTTGAAATAGGTGGAAATATTTTGCAGTGCATTCGCGTTTTTTAAAATAAAATCATTAAAATAGTAATATTAAAGAATGAGCTTGTGTATTCAAACTTTTGACTGGTACTGTAAGTATAACGGTAATTTTCCTCACTTATGTTTCAGCCGTTAGCTGTGGTCATCCAGGCAGCCCGATCTATGGCCGGACAGTTGGCGACGGCTTCAACCTGAACGACGTGGTGAGCTTCTTCTGTAACAACGGCTACATTCTGGAAGGCCCGTCTCAAGCGCAGTGCCAGGCCGACCGCCAGTGGAGCCAGCTGCCACCCACATGCAGAGGTTTGAACCCAATGAGCTCTTTTCTCATTAAAGTGAGATTTAAGCACTGTGGCACTGATGGAAATGACTTTTAGGCTGCTGCGGTTAAAAAAGGAATGACCAATTTCAGCTCGGAGAGCCCTCTGGCCCTGTTTTCAGCCAACAGTAACTCATTCAGTCATGGTCTGAATAGCGACAGATTAGCCCTGCAAATCAGAAGATGAGATGTATGTTTTGAAACTAATCTCTGCTTTGTTAGTGGCGTGATTATGAGTGTCTCAGAGGATCGTCTGCAGTGGTTGACTCTGACAACAGACCACATGAAGAGATCAAGAGTGATGATGGCTTGATTGCATGACTGGAATGTGGTTTTGTCCTATAATTATGAACAAATAAATGGTTTTATCTCATTGAATGGCTGAAGACACTCTACTGTAATACTGTTTTTCACTTAAATATGCAGTGAGTTTAAAATGATAAAATAGCTTATTGTAATAATGGTTCAAAAATGTTTTAAAAGAAGTATCTTCGGCTCACCAAGGCTGCATTTAGTGGGTCAAAAATAAAATACAGTGAAAAATTTTGAAATATTATTCCAATTCAAAACAGCTGTTTTCTATGTGAATATATAGTAAAGTGTAATTTATTCCTGTGATCAAAGCTGAATTTTTAGCATCATTACTCCAGTCTTCAGTGTCTGATTTGCTGCTCAAGAAACATTTCTGATGATTATTAACATTGAAAATAATTTTTGCTAATTAATATTTTTGTGGAATCCGCAGTACACTACTACTCAAAAGATTGAG
>RJVU01041021.1:555782-581578 GCA_003731715.1 Anabarilius grahami
TACTAATAATAATTGATAATAATTGAGCAGCAAATCAAGAATAATGATTTCTGAGGCATCATGTGACTGAAGACTGGAGTAATGATGCTGAAAATTCAGATTTGATCACTGGAATAAATTACGTTTTACAATAAATTCACACAGCAAACAGCTATTTTAATTTGTAATAATATTTCACTATTTTTACTGTATTTCTGATCAAATAAATGCAGCCTTGGTGAGCAGAAGAAGCTTCTTTCGAAAACATTAAAAATCAGAATAATCAAATACATCTCATACATTTGCATTTTATTTATGAAATGTAGAATTGCTGATGCTGATGATTTGCAACATTTATTATACAATTTTTTTGGCATCTGATTGTGTCCTTCAGTCGTCAACTGCACTGATCCCGGTATACCAGCCAACTCAATCAGGAAGAGCAAAATTGAGTACGGGAACTTCACTTTCGGAACCGTGGTGTCCTATGACTGCAGTCCCGGCTATTATCTCTTCGGCTCATCAGTTCTAACCTGCCAGCCGGTGGGTTACTGGGACAAGCCATTACCAGAATGCCTGGGTACGTCTGTGTCGCTTCTCTCCCATCACTTTATTTCTCATTATTTTGACTTTTATCATTGACATTCTTTGAACTCTCTCTGTCTGAGAGGCTATAGAAAATGTCACAGGTTAGCCAACATGCAGTCAAGTGCAACGTTTGGTTCAAAGAGCTCTTATGATGGACCCTTCGTTGTCCGTGGAAAAGCTTTCAAAGTTTTCCAGCACCCAGACATTGAGTTTCCGCAGTGGACAGCAGTGAATTTAATGCACCTTTTCTACAGTTTGCCAAAGCGAGGAGTATTAAGGTCAAGAGTGAGCAGAGCACACATTCATTAGAGAGACGTGTTCATTTGCCTGTGAGATAGTAATTGCCTCCTGCTCTCGCTTTCCATCTCTGTCCCTGAAATTGCTTCAAACCTGAATTTGACCGTTTCTTGTCGGTTTCCACCGAGCTACTTACACCGTGAAGGAAAGACAACAATCCTGCTAGCTATCTATTAGTCTTGTTTTTCTCTCAAGTGTACACAAGGTAATTCTGCACTTTACTTAGCCGACAGAGGCTACTTGCTGCTCTTAGACTGGGAATTTTAATAAGCAGCCTCTTTTCCCCCGTCAGCCTTTCAGCCTGATGAATATTATGAAAATTTTAACCCCCTCGGTTTTATTCAGGTGCATTTCCAATTCAAAAGAAAGCAAACATCAAAAACAGGCCTGAAAAGAAGCTTAGCTAAATTAAATTGAAGAGCTTATGTGTGTTTCTTCAGCACCACACTAGAGATGAATTAATGCTGTTGGGATGTGAGCAACCACACACCTCGCAAATGTGAACGACTAGTCGGAAAGGAATAGTTTACTCTGAAATTTTAATTGTCTTTTTCTCTTTTCAAACCTGTATGGTCTTTTACATACATTGACCTGGCGGAGTCTCTCTGCAAATGCACTGCACTCTAAACTAAATCAATCAAAAGTCCCAGCCAATCAGAAGAGCGTGTGGGCGGAGTCTCTCTGCAAACGCACTGCACTCGCAACTAAATCAATCACAAATCACAGCCAATCAGAAGAGTGTGTGGGCGGAGTCTCTCTGCAAGCGCACTGCACTCGCAACCAAATCAATCAGAAATCACAGCCAATCAGAAGAGCGTGTGGGCGGAGTCTCTCCAAGCGCACTGCACTCGCAACTAAATCAATCAAAAATCACAGCCAATCAGAAGAGCGTGTGGGCGGAGTCTCTCTGCGAGCACACTGCACTCGCAACCAAATCAAGCAAAAATCACAGCCAATCAGAAGAGCGTGTGGGCGGAGTCTCTCTACAAGCACACTGCACTCGCAACCAAATCAAGCAAAAATCACAGCCAATCAGAAGAGCGTGTGGGTGGAGTCTCACTGCAAGCACACTGCACTCAAAACCAAATCAATCAAAAATTAAAACATCTAAAATGTGAGCTTCAAAAGATAAGGTGCTATTAACAACGACACCCAGACTTTTAACCTGCATGGATGGAAAAACTATGGACTGGTCAACAGTCACAGAGAAGCTATCAGATTTTGTATCTACCAGGAGAATTTCAGTTTTACCACTATTGAGTTTGAGTAAATTTGATGAAAACCAGTTTTTAATTTCAGCTAAGCAGCTAGACAGAGAAAGTGGAGGNAACAACCCAATCCCTGGTTTTGTCCATATTTAACCCAGCAGTTTTTAGAGTGTAAGCAGCTAGACAGAGAAAGTGGAGGAAAAACAGAATTGGAAGACAGGTAAAGCTGGGTGTCATCAGTATTCAAATCAGTGGAATTGAATACCTATTGAATATTTCCTAAAAAAATATGTCCAAGGCGCAGTGAATAAATAATAAATAAAAGCGGGCCCAAGACTGAGCCTTGGGGAACACCAGTGGTAACTTGCGATGGCTTAGATCTGAAGTTTCTGAGTTGTTCACACTGAGTGTGACCAGAAAGATTCAGTCTTGAAGAAGTGAAGAAATATAATTATCTGAGATTATCATTATCAAACCTTTTCTAAAATAGAATCACACGTATCACTGTCGCGGTTGGTTAGGACAAAAACTCTGATTAGCTAATTTACATGCCTTGCATTTCTACATGGCACCAATGGCTGTTTATTTGAAAAGATGGCTCCACTTATTGGGAAAAACACCTTTTTAGCTATTTCAGGGCAAAAATACAGAGATTTTGTGTTTTAACTCTGTCGTCCAGCCCTAACAGACACCTATCTAATATAATATGGATTCTAAGCGAAGTGTGTCGGACAGATATTCAACAAATGAACTGGCTAAATAAGCTTTTGCTGCACAAAAAAAAAGCCATAGTCTTCAGAAACAAAAGCATTATGCAAGATAATTTGAACGTTGCTCACAGCAGGCAAGTCCAATAGTAATTGTCTTGTTGCTGAAGACAGTTTATTGTTGAAGACGGAAAAGCAGGGCTGAGTTTAGAGATGCGTTCTCTGTAATCTTGCAAATGTTGCGTATTGTACAATGTCCTTTTCCACTTTGCTAAAATTCACCCACGCAGCACTTGTTTTTGTTGATCTTCCGAGAGGGTTACAGACAGACCCACACAGAATCTGTGCCTGCAGACCTTCACAGAAATTCCTTGCATATTTACACTGATTTGAAAACGCCAATCATTCTCAAAGTCAAGTCGAGTCAGCTTTTATTGTCATTATTTTCAGGTTTACCACCAAAATCAATCGATTTTGAAATTGCAGAAGTATTCCACATAATCTCTCTGGTGTTTTAACAACCTTGAATTATGAATATAATGTTATATTATTCATAATTTTGATTAATCGTGATAACAATTAAATCTAGTGTAATCTCATAAACAGTACAGTCCAAAAGTTTGGAACCACTAAGATTTTTAATGTTTTTAAAAGAAGTTTCGTCTGCTCACCAAGGCTACATTTATTTAATTAAAAATACGGTAAAAACAGTAATATTGTGAAATATTATTACAATTTAAAATAACTGTTTTCTATTTGAATATATTTCACAAAGTAATTTATTCCTGTGATCAAAGCTGAATTTTCAGCATCATTACTCCAGTCTTCAGTGTCACATGATCCTTCAGAAATCATTCTAATATGCTGATCTGCTGCTCAAGAAACATTTAATGTGTACAATTGTACAAAATATTTGTGTACAATATTTTTTTTCAGGATTATTTGATGAATAGAAAGTTCAAAAGAACAGTGTTTATCTGAAATCTAATCTTTTGTAACATTATAAATGTCTTTACTGCCACTTTTGATTGATTTAATGCATCCTTGCTGAATAAAAGTATTAATTTCTTTAATTTCTTTTCAAAAAAATTAAAAATTAAATTCTTACTGACCCCAAACTTTTGAACGGTAGTGTATAATGCTACAGAAGCTTTGTATTTCAGATAAATGCTGTTCTTTTGAACTTTCTATTCATCAAGGAATCCTGAAAAAAAAAGTACACAACTGTTTTCAACATTGAAAATAATCATAAATGTTTATTGAGCAGCAAATCAGCATATTAGAATGATTTCTGAAGGATCATGTGACACTGAAGACTGGAGTAACGATGCTGAAAATTCAGCTTTGCATCACAGGAATAAATTACTTTGTCAAATATATTTAAATAGTACACAGTTATTTTAAATTGTAATAATATTTCACAATATTACTGTTTTTTACTGTATTTTTAATTAAATAAATGTAGCCTTGGTGAGCAGACAAAACTTCTTTTAAAAACATTAAAAATCTTAGTGGTTCCAAACTTTTGGACTGTACTGTATATTAAAGCTGAATAAATCCAAGTAGTGAGTGACTGATGTTTCTCTTCTGCAGAGGTGGACTGTGGTCACCCTGGATCTCCTCCTCATGCTGTTGTGATGGGGGAGAAATTCACCTTCGGTTCTACAGTTCACTACAGGTGTTTAGAAGACAGAGCTCTGATTGGTGAATCCACCCGCTCCTGCCAGCTGAACGGCCAATGGAGCGGTTCCCAGCCTCACTGCTCAGGTAAGACACAAGAACTGTCGGGTTGCAGTTCTTACTTAAATGGGCTATATGCACGGACCGTTCTTCAGAACTTCCGCATTAATATAAGGCAGCTCGAAAACTTCCGGTGAGAGTCATTTGCTGGTGTGTTGAGCATCAGTAGTGTAATACTTAGTTTATAATCAGAATATAGTCACTTAAATAGTCAGGCATAGCATTAATTTAGTTCAAACATAAGATGGCATAAAAAAATTAATAAATAAAGACGTTCCTCAGTGTTCCTCCTCGGCTAAATTCAATTCGACCATCAGTTTTCACACTTTTATGTGAAAAAAAGCTTCAAAAATTAAATATTTATTGTGCACTTTAGTTAGATAAATTGAATAAAATGTGTGTTTTTACAAATGTGCTGAAATCATTGACTGACAGCTGCTGTGATTAAAGTGAGAGCGGCGCTCGCTTTCTGTCATTCATTCACAAGAAAAGTTATTGTTTTTCATGAGATTTTTTGAGTAATTCATACTTCACATTGACAAAATGTACTTTTAAATCTAGTTCAGACAGGACCACTTTGGCAAGTTACTTGAGTTTATTGAACACAATTATCTTTGGTGGTATGGTTCCTTATGGGGGTTCTTGCTCCAATATTAATTGAACATACAAGAGCTTTAACATTAACCCCTCGGAACCATCAGCTTGGAAATACATAGACAATTAGGATGCTTAGTAATGTCTTAATAAGCGAATATGGTAATCATGTAGATATGGCAGTAGATGTCTATACTGTAGCTTGGTTATGAGGATGAGTGTCTCTCAGCATTGAGGTCCATGCCAGCCGGGACTTGAAAGCCTTAGTGATCTGAAATAAAAGAAGGCGACAACCAGAAGGTGCACAGTAATATGCTCATGCTTATAATAGGGAGGGAGGGAGGGTTGCGAGCAGTTTGAGCATACTTACCGAGCAGCAATGCCACGTATATACACTCACCTAAAGGATTATTAGGAACACCATACTAATACTGTGTTTGACCCCCTTTCGCCTTCAGAACTGCCTTAATTCTACGTGGCATTGATTCAACAAGGTGCTGAAAGCATTCTTTAGAAATGTTGGCCCATATTGATAGGATAGCATCTTGCAGTTGATGGAGATTTGTGGGATGCACATCCAGGGCACGAAGCTCCCGTTCCACCACATCCCAAAGATGCTCTATTGGGTTGAGATCTGGTGACTGTGGGGGCCATTTTAGTACAGTGAACTCATTGTCATGTTCAAGAAACCAATTTGAAATGATTCGAGCTTTGTGACATGGTGCATTATCCTGCTGGAAGTAGCCATCAGAGGATGGGTACATGGTGGTCATAAAGGGATGGACATGGTCAGAAACAATGCTCAGGTAGGCCGTGGCATTTAAACGATGCCCAATTGGCACTAAGGGGCCTAAAGTGTGCCAAGAAAACATCCCCCACACCATTACACCACCACCACCAGCCTGCACAGTGGTAACAAGGCATGATGGATCCATGTTCTCATTCTGTTTACGCCAAATTCTGACTCTACCATCTGAATGTCTCAACAGAAATCGAGACTCATCAGACCAGGCAACATTTTTCCAGTCTTCAACTGTCCAATTTTGGTGAGCTCGTGCAAATTGTAGCCTCTTTTTCCTATTTGTAGTGGAGATGAGTGGTACCCGGTGGGGTCTTCTGCTGTTGTAGCCCATCCGCCTCAAGGTTGTGCGTGTTGTGGCTTCACAAATGCTTTGCTGCATACCTCGGTTGTAACGAGTGGTTATTTCAGTCAAAGTTGCTCTTCTATCAGCTTGAATCAGTCGGCCCATTCTCCTCTGACCTCTAGCATCAACAAGGCATTTTCGCCCACAGGACTGCCGCATACTGGATGTTTTTCCCTTTTCACACCATTCTTTGTAAACCCTAGAAATGGTTGTGCGTGAAAATCCCAGTAACTGAGCAGATTGTGAAATACTCAGACCGGCCCGTCTGGCACCAACAACCATGCCACGCTCAAAATTGCTTAAATCACCTTTCTTTCCCATTCTGACATTCAGTTTGGAGTTCAGGAGATTGTCTTGACCAGGACCACACCCCTAAATGCATTGAAGCAACTGCCATGTGATTGGTTGATTAGATAATTGCATTAATGAGAAATTGAACAGGTGTTCCTAATAATCCTTTAGGTGAGTGTATGTCCCGTGTCTAATAGGAGAATGGTAGCGATTGGAGCGATTGACAGCTGACCGCGTCAGCTGGTCGCAGCACTATGCCTACGTGGCCTGACTGAACTAATGCTGCGCTCGATTTATTTTATAATGGTTAATATTTAGTCAAAAACTAAGTGAAAAAACGATTAGAGGAAATGGCTGATATATGCGCAAATAAATGCTACTCTGCCGCCATCTGCTGGTTATAGTGGTAATTATTGTCTTTTTTATTTTTAAATAAGTTTTTTCTATCAAATGTTGAATTTCCTACATTTTTAAACTTTCGGTTTTACAATGGAGACAATCCTAGAAGGATGAACAAATAATGTTTGTGCTCATCACATTAAAAATAACATTTGAAGTGCTGGAGAACAATGCGCGTGTGTCTAATTACAGACACGCCGTTTTTAAATGGTCCGAATAGCTTCGTCTTTATTGCAATCAATAAAACTGTTTTATTGGCAAATTAGGTAAATGTGATAACTGCATTAAAATATGAATACAGCATTAAAAAGTCCACCACTGATGGTTTTGTGTCGACGTACAGAATGAACAGCTATCAGTTCACCGGAAATGCCTGAGCTGGCTTAACCACAACTAGGAAGTAACCGCGCATATAGCCTATTGGAACTAGTAGCTAGTTTGTAACTCACTCTGTACTTTATTGCGTTTCACCTTTTGTTCTTCAGGCAGAATGTAGCTAGCAGGTTGTAAGCTCTCTGTAAAGTCATTTGAAGTCATTTTCCTTCAAATACGTGAGCGGAAGTTGTTTAAATGCTGTTAATTTAAGTTTATCCTTCATGCTAACTACTTTTGCCTCAAGTAAGTAGCAGTAAAAATAAGTTTCCATTAAATATGCTTAATCATGAATAACATGTATTTTTTTTGCTAGCAACGTGCCAAAACATGTTCAGATCATGTTAGTAATGTGCTAAAACATGCTAGGATCATGTTAGTGTAACGGAGGATAGCTAGTAGCCGGTGTGCGTGTAAACCTCACTCCTCTGATCTCAAGAGATGCTCTAGCGACTGACGCTAGAGGTTGCAGCCCTTAGCCTCCTTGTTAGAGCGTCCGACTCCCACGCCGGAGACCCAGGTTCGAGACCCGCGGAGAACGGGGCGAGTAGGACCTGGGTGAGGGGTTACATTAGCAACGTGCTAAAAAATGCTAACAATATGTTAAAATGTGCTAGGATCATGTTAGCAATGTGTTAAAACATGCCAGCAACGTGAATTCATGTTAGTAATGTGTGAAAACATGCAAATTATGTGATAAAACATGCTAGCAAAATGTTAAAACATTCTAGGATTAGCTAGCAAAATGCTAAAATGTGCTAGAATCGTTTTAGCAATGTCATAAAACATGTTAGGTTCATGTTAGCAATGTGCTAAAACATGCTAGCAACATGAATTCATGTTAGCAACGTGTGAAAACATGCAAATTATGTGTTAAAACATGCTAGCAAAATGCTAAAACATTCTAGGATTAGCTAGCAAAATGCTAAAATGTGCTAGAATCGTTTTAGCAATGTCATAAAACATGTTAGGTTCATGTTAGCAATGTGATAAAACATGCTAGAAACATGAATTCATGTTAGCAACGTGTGAAAACATGCAAATTATGTGATAAAACATGCTAGCAACATGCTAAAACATTCTACGATCATGCTAGCAATGTGATAAAACATGCTAACAACATGCTAAAACATTCTACGATCATGCTAGCAATGTGATAAAACATGTTACCATTGTGGTAAAACATGCTAGAATCATGATAGAAACTTGATAAAACATGTTAGCAACATCTTAGAATCATGTTAGCAAATGTCCTAAAACATGCTATGAACATGCTATTAGCAAAATGCTATAACAATCTAGGATCATGCTAGCAATGTGAAAAAACATGTTAGGATCATGCTAGCAATGTGATGAAACATGCTAGCAATGTGATGAAACATGCTAGCAACGTGATGAAACATGCTAGCAACATGCTAAAACGTGCTAGGAACATGTTAGCAATGTGGTAAAACATGCAACAACATGCTAAAACATGGTAGGATCATGCTAACAATGTGTTAAAACATACTGGCAATGTGGTAAAACATGCTAACAAAATGCTAAAAACGTTAGGAACATGCTAGCAACATGCTAAAAACGTTAGGAACATGTTAGCAACGTGATGAAACATGATAGCAACATGCTAAAACATGCTAGGAACGTGTTAGCAATGTGGTAAAACATGCAACAACATGCTAAAACATGGTAGGATCATGCTAACAATGTGTTAAAACATACTGGCAATGTGGTAAAACATGCTAGCAACATGCTAAAAACGTTAGGAACATGTTAGCAAACGTGATAAAATATGCTAGGATCATGCTAGCAATGTGATAAAACATGCTAGCAACATGATGAAACATGCTAGCAAAATGCTAAAACATGCTAGGAACGTGTTAGCAATGTGGTAAAACATGCAACAAAATGCTAAAACATGGTAGGATCATGCTAGCAATGTGATGAAACATGCTAGCAACGTGATGAAACATGCTAGCAACATGCTAAAACATGCTAGGAACATGTTAGCAATGTGGTAAAACATATAACAACATGCTAAAACATGTAGGAACATGCTAGCAATGTGTTAAAACACGGTAGGATCATGCTAGCAAACATGCTAGGATAATGTTAACAATGTGTTAAAACATACTGGCAATGTGGTAAAACATGCAACAACATGCTAAAACATGGTAGGATCATGCTAGCAATGTGATGAAACATGTTAGCAACGTGATGAAACATGATAGCAACATGCTAAAAAATGCTAGGAACATGTTAGCAATGTGGTAAAACATGCAACAACATGCTAAAACATGGTAGGATCATGCTAACAATGTGTTAAAACATACTGGCAATGTGGTAAAACATGCTAGCAAAATGCTAAAAACGTTAGGAACATGTTAGCAACGTGATAAAATATGCTAGGATCATGCTAGCAACGTGATGAAACATGCTAGCAAAATGCTAAAAACGTTAGGAACATGTTAGCAATGGGATAAAATATGCTAGGATCATGCTAGCAATGTGATGAAACATGCTAGCAACATGCTAAAACATGCTAGGAACGTGTTAGCAATGTGGTAAAACATGCAACAACATGCTAAAACATGGTAGGAACATGCTAGCAATGTGTTNACGTGATGAAACATGCTAGCAAAATGCTAAAAACGTTAGGAACATGTTAGCAACGTGATAAAATATGCTAGGATCATGCTAGCAACGTGATGAAACATGATAGCAACATGCTAAAACATGCTAGGAACGTGTTAGCAATGTGGTAAAACATGCAACAACATGCTAAAACATGGTAGGATCATGCTAACAATGTGTTAAAACATACTGGCAATGTGGTAAAACATGCTAGCAAAATGCTAAAAACGTTAGGAACATGTTAGCAACGTGATGAAACATGCTAGCAAAATGCTAAAAACGTTAGGAACATGTTAGCAACGGGATAAAATATGCTAGGATCATGCTAGCAATGTGATGAAACATGCTAGCAACATGCTAAAACATGCTAGGAACGTGTTAGCAATGTGGTAAAACATGCAACAACATGCTAAAACATGGTAGGAACATGCTAGCAATGTGTTAAAACACGGTAGGATCATGCTAGCAAACATGCTAAAACATGTACACTAGCAACATGTTAAAACATTGAAGTAAAATGCTAAAACATGTTAGCAATGTGATTAGAAAAAAACATGGCTAGGAAGCTTATTTTGTCAAACCAACATAAAAGTTTGTCCCAATGTTTCTAATTGCTATTTAGTGTCTTTTATCATAATGCTCTTTTTATTATTTTATGTAAGGAATCACTGACTCTGGACTGCGTTATTGAAGATTTATACACTTGCCAAGTGATAATATGACCATGACATATCGTGCATTATTTTTCAACAATTTAATGGTCGAGAGTCAGTTTTGCTCATACCAGGGTTACCATATTTTTTAGATTTTTTATATATTTCTTGTACATCCTGAAGAAGCCGAAGCAATTGTTGCTAGTAAGGAGTCGTTCAGGCTCATTCAGACCTAGTCTTGGAGTCTTGAGCTGTTTCTACGCAGTTTTTAAGTCAAGTCACATGTATTTATATATTATAAAACATTTGATTTCTACAGAAGATAATAGTGTCATTATTATTCAGCTCAATTTAGTTCCCTGTTGATTCAGTTCGGTTCAATAACAGTGTCAATGTTGCAAAGTTCGTATCATTATCCAGCAATATTCAGTTCAGATGGTTCTCCCCCGACAGTGCATGTGCAGTTAAATCAATAATATGACTGAATATTAATTGTATTGTAAACCCCAGAGAGAGCGAGAACATGCATTTGTGTTGTGCAGGAACTTCTCTACAAAAAAGCAGCATTATTAGTACTAAATTTCTCTGTGGCACGGCGGTAACATCGCTATTCTTGAAGACCGTATTGATTAAGTAGCTCTGTGTTTGTGGAAGATAGAGAGACAGAGAGAGTGTGCTTTCCAGAGATATTAAAAGTCATTTCAGAAATAAATTGAAATGCTCATTTTATCCTGTTGTTTGTCATGTTTACAAGCTTGGCCAGTGATGTTGTGTTTCTCTGGTTTGTTTGCGAACTGTGAGGCTCTTTTTTGAAATAACTGAAAATAATATTAAAAAACATATAATAGTGATTTCACCACACTCTAAAAAATGCTGGGTTAAAAACAACCCAAGTTGGGTTGAAAATGGACAAACCCAGCGATTGGGTTGTTTTAACCCAGCGGCTGGGTTAAATGTTTGCCCAACCTGCTGGGTAGTTTTATTTAACCCAAATATTGTTTAAAAATTACTGTATTTCTTGCTTAAAATGAACCCAAAATATGTTGGAAATTAACATTTATTAATATGTTTAATAAACAAACATTTATTAATACTTTTTTTGAATAATATTTAAACAATAAACATTTATTAAATTGCTTATTAATAAATGCTCATCTTTTTGATTATTATTGTTGCCTCTAGTAATTATGAGTCTGATTTTTAATTTCCAACCTATTTTGGGTTCATTTTAAGCCAGACATATAGTAATTTGTAAACAATTGTTGGGTTAAATAAAACTACCCAGCAGGTTGGGCAAACATTTAACCCAACTGCTGGGTCAAAACAACCCAATCGCTGGGTTTGTCCATTTTCAACCCAACTTGGGTTGTTTTTAACCCAGCATTTTTTAGAGTGCATGGTTAAGGAGGTGCTCTGCTTTACGTTTTACAGAAAAAATGACTGTACAATTTAGTAATCAGTTTTTTCCTTTTAGTAAAAGCTTCTCCTTTTCCCGTGGTAAAATCACAGTAACGCACGGTCCCTCGTGGCTTATTGCTTTCAGATAATACATAAGTCCGTTGTATCGGCTTGTTCAGGCTTTGACTTTTGTTTGAAAGAGAAATCGTGCATTTGAATGAGGACACTGTTGAGTGAAGCTCATCTTTGTCTTGCGTCTTATTTCCTGTCATTATGTGTCAGTCTTACATGAGTTAATTAAGTTCATCTGAATAATGACTTCTGTCTCTGCGTGACACACTACACCGTTTCTTCTTACTGACAAGCTGTCTGTCTGAGTCCAACTAACATGCACAGATTTTCCTTCTTTTAAAGAATAGTTCACCCACAAATGAAACAGTCATCATTACTCACCCTTGTGTCGTGCCAAACCTGTGCCAGACTTTTTCTCTGTACGGTTTATATTGACCAAATATATTGTGCATTTAAACTGTTCAACATTCTTCAAAAGCCTCTGTGAGAATCACACACTCCTCTCCACGCGCATCTGTATGCAGCGCTGCATGCGCTGACCCAGAAACAGCATGAGCTGGGAGTTTCCTCTTTTTCTTTCATTCGTTCTCTCTTTTTTCTCAATATTTCCCCCTCTGTCTGATTTTGTCTTTTTGACTGTTCAGAATGGGATTCTAGCACACTACTGAATACTGCACAGCATGTCTGCTGCCTTTCTCAAGCAGGTTTTTTTTTTGTAAATAGCATGTGAAACAGAACGATGCTGAAACTATAAGATGCTGAACATTTCAAACAGTACTTATGTTATGTCATGTTGTTATGTTATGTTTGTTACGTCATGTTATTTTATTTTGTTATGTTGTGTTATGTTGTCGTGTTATGTCATATCATGTCATGCTGTTATGTTATGTTGTCATGTCATGTTATTTTGTTATGTTGTCATGTTATTTCATGTCATATGTCATGCTGTTATTTTGTCATGTCATGTTATTTTATTTTGTTATGTTATGTTGTCATGTTGATATGTTATGTCGTCATATGTCATGCTGTTATGTTGTTACGTTGTCATGTTATGTTGTTGTCATGTCATGTCATGTTATTTTATTTTGTGTTATGTTGTCATGTTGTTATGTCATGTCATATCATGTGCTGTTATGTTATGTTGTCATATGTCATGTTATTTTGTCATGTTATGTCATGTCATGTCATGCTGTTATTTTGTCATGTCATGTTATGTTGTTGTCATGTTGTTATTTTATTTTGTGTTATGTTATGTTGTCATGTTATGTCGTCATATGTCATGCTATTGTTGTCATGTCATGTTATTTATGTCATGTTATTTAATTTTGTGTTATGTTGTCATGTTATGTTGTCATGTCATGTAATTTTGTTATGTCATGCTTTGTTATTTTATTTTGTGTTTTGTTATGTTGTCATGTTATGTTATGTCATGTCATGCTGTTATTTTGTCATGTCATGTTATGTTGTTGTCATGTTGTTATTGTATTTTGTGTTATGTCGTCATATGTCATGCTATTATGTTGTCATGTCATGTTATTTATTTATGTCATGTTATTTAATTTTGTGTTATGTTGTGTTATGTTGTCATGTCATGTCGTCATATGTCATGCTGTTATGTTGTCATGTCATGTTATTTTGTTATGTCATGCTATGTTATTTTATTTTATGTTATGTTATGTTGTCATGTTGATATGTTATGTCGTCATACGTCATGCTATTATGTTGTCCTGACATGTTATTTTGCCGTTATTTTATTTTGTGTTATGTTGTCATGTTGTTGTCATGTCATATGATGGGTTTTTATGATGTCATGTCATGTTATGTTGTTGTTATGTCATGTTATTTTATTTTGTATGTTGTGTTGTTGTCATGATATGTTATGTTATTTTATTTTGTGTTATGTTATGTTGTCATGTTGTTATGTCATGTCATATGATGTTGTGCTGCTATGTTATGTTGTCATGTCTTGTCATTTTATTTTGTATTATGCTGTCATGTTATATCATGTCATATGATGGGTTTTTATGATGTCATGTCATGTTATGTTGTTGTTATGTCATGTTATTTTATTTTGTATGTTGTGTTGTTGTCATGATATGTTATGTTATTTTATTTTGTGTTATGTTATGTTGTCATGTTATATTATCTTATTTTGTCATATGTCATGCTGTTATGTTATGTTACGTTGTCATGTTATTTTATTTTGTGGTATGTTGTGTTATGTCATGCTATGTTATGTCATATGTTATGTTATTTTGTGTTTTGTGTTATGTTGTCATGTTGTTATGTTATGCCATGTTATATCATGGCATGCTGTTATATGTTATGTTATGTTACATCATGTCATGTTATGTAATGTAATTTTATTTAGTTCTGTCAATGTTATGTTATGTTGTTGTCACAAGACCCCATGTTGCGAGTTGTATGTAGTTTATAAATATAGTTTACGTTTTGCATTTTTAATACACTTTTGGATTTATCTAATCTAACCGCATTAATTTTACTCAAACTGTATGGCATGTTACTTTTTTTTCTCCTAAGGAATTTCAGGAGAAACATCAGAGATGAAGTTATACCTAAATCAAGCATAACTCAAATCCTCCTGAGCTTTGAAAGAGCAATCTCTGAGAAATAATATTTTCCTCAGGGCTCTCTGTGTCTTTCGAGCTNTGTTATTTTGCCGTTATTTAATTTTGAGTTATGTTGTCATGTTGTTGTTATGTCGTCATATGTCATGCTGTTATGTTATGTTGTCATGTTATATTGTTGTCATGTCATGTTATTTTATTTTGTTATGTTGTCATGTTGTTGTCATGTCATATCATGTGCTGTTATGTTGTCATGCCATGTTATTTTGTTGTTGTTATGTCATTTTATTTTGTGTTATGTTATATCATATCATGTCATGCTGTTATGTTGTCATGTCATGATATGTTAAGTCATTTTTTATTTTATTTTGTTATGTTGTCATGTTGTTATGTCATGTCATATGATGTTGTGCTGCTATGTTATGTTGTCATGTCTTGTCATTTTATTTTGTATTATGCTGTCATGTTATATCATGTCATATGATGGGTTGTTATGATGTCATGTTATGTTGTTGTTATGTCATGTTATTTTATTTTGTGTTATCTTATGTTGTCATGTTATATTATCTTATTTTGTCATATGTCATGCTGTTATGTTATGTTATGTTATGTTACGTTGTCATGTCATGCTATTTTATTTTGTGTTATGTTATGTTATTTTGTGTTTTGTGTTATGTTGTCATGTTGTTATGTTATGCCATGTTATATCATGGCATGCTGTTACGTTACGTTATGTTGTCATGTCATTTTATTTTGTTATGCTGTTATGTTGTCATGCCATGTTGTTATGTTATGTTATGATGTTCTGTTCTGTTATTTTGTGTTATATTGTGATATGTCATGTTATGTAATGTAATTTTATTTAGTTCTGTCAATGTTATGTTATGTTGTTGTCACAAGACCCCATGTTGCGAGTTGTATGTAGTTTATAAATATAGTTTACGTTTTGCATTTTTAATACACTTTTGGATTTATCTAATCTAACCGCATTAATTTTACTCAAACTGTATGGCATGTTACTTTTTTTTCTCCTAAGGAATTTCAGGAGAAACATCAGAGATGAAGTTATACCTAAATCAAGCATAACTCAAATCCTCCTGAGCTTTGAAAGAGCAATCTCTGAGAAATAATATTTTCCTCAGGGCTCTCTGTGTCTTTCGAGCTTCACTTCTTTATTCTGTGTGAACATGCTCGGCTCTTCTCGGGAGGTTTGATGTCGAGACTTTGCTCTGGATTTCTGGGACATTCGACAGTAATCCAGTATCTTGATTGCTGGGGATTTTAGGAGGTGCACGACTCCATAGGTTAGTTAGCCAGTCAGGTGCTGTTGCATCTTGGCTTCATTTTAAAGCCTTTCCAGCTGTATGTTTTCCTTTAAGATAAGAAAACCCTATGCACGTCCCCTGGAGCGCCTGCTTCCGTGGGAGTTTTTGTTGTTTTTGCATCACATTATTTGGCAAAATTAATTTCACTAAAGACGAAAAAGCCGATACTACTAGCGCAATGTTATAAAATGTGGATGGAAAGCAAAATCAATAGCGTTCTGCACTGCCAGGTGAATCAGAGTTTCTTATGTAACGAACTTCGCAGCCTTATTATACCCCGCTAAGCTACTGGTGGGCGACTTTAACTCTAATTCACACCTCAGTGCTGTGCCAATTAATGGCAGCTATATCCACTGCTGTAGTATTCAAAAGCTTCACCTTTGTAGAAGAATCTAACGAAGCTTATGTAAGCACACATGTTCACACAATATCCATCAAGAGCAGAAAACTTTCAGTATCAGTTGAATGGATCAGCGGCTTTTATGGCCACTTGAGGTGGTCCGGATCTTTTTGGCTCGCTGTCTGTTCGTAACATGCCAACAAAGGCAGTACGTCGGGCCGATTGAGGTTAATGAGCACAAAAAGTCAGCCTTTTCTCCATCGTGACACATGAGGTTGGCTATTCGAACAAACGTGGGTCTGCCATGAATAGTATTTCTCTCTGCGTGTGTCTTTCTTTCTACATCAGCATGCTTGGCATGATGTCAGATGAGTACAATCCGCCGCTCATTTTCTGTGCCGTCGAGTAGAAAAAGGAATGTCCCAGATTTCTAATGAACTAAAGCGAAAGTATTTGACTGGAAAAACACGGCGCCCTCATGGAGTGGTGCTGTTTTTCCCATTTATTTGTGTATAAAGACCCTGGTTAAGCCACAAGTTAGTCGCTCCCCGGGGTTCGCGGGCCGTTTGCTGAGTCTGGGCTTTCCGATTGGCCTCAGGGTGGTTGTTCGTGTAATTAAAAAGGATTTGATGTTTGGGTCATCGCTGACTCGAGAACAGGGCTCGATGCTCCTGTCTGCACCATCCAGCCCTGTTCAATGAATATTTTACCATAATTATTTATGCTAATGGTTTGTGCTGGCGGCCGCTAGATGATAATTGATAGCCTGTTGCTTATCACACTGTCATTTGGAAAGGTGTCGCATCTCTCACGCGCCTGCTAATTCATCTTCTCGCCAATAGCAACATATAAATGTGTCTTCACTTGTTTCTCTTGAGAGTTTCGCCTGGTTTTTGCACTTCAAAATAGCAATATGGGTCTTCTACAGGAATAATTCACACAAAAGTGAAAATTTCTCGCCCTTGTGTTGTTCCAGACCTGTTTATGAGTTTTTTTCTTGTGTGAAACACAAAAGACGCTGTTAAGATACTGACTGGGCTGTCGAGCTTTAAAAAGGAAAACCGTATATTTCAAACTCTTGTGCAATATTTATGCATTTAGCAGAGTTATAATAGAGGAACATAAGCAATTTGTCACAGATCCAGCAATATTCATAGTGGACAATGCCAGGTTTATTAGAAAGCTAGACTAGGAAACAAGCGAAAACAGAGGTGAAATGCGGAAGAAAAGATTTTCCCAGTAATAAAAAGCTTGTTTTTGCTTTTCTGTTGGCTTCCATAGTTAGTATCCCAGCCTAATCGTACAAGTTAGGTGAGCAAAAAGATTGTGTAAGCTCAATCAAATAGTATTTTCACACACGGAAAGTTCTTCTCTTGGCATCTTCTGAAGCTGCATGATGAGTGACAGCTCCGAGAACAGGGGAAGTGTTCCTTTGAGATCTCTAACTGCTCTTTATCCAAGCAGTGGCAGTTCGGCGCTGGAAAACTCCTCTGTGTCCAAATGAAGCTTCCGCATGCATTTATAATGTCTCTAAAACAACACTGAGCAGGTCTGTTTTGCTGTCAAATTGTAATATGATTTTGACTTTCATTAATCCATTTAATCCCAACAGTCACATCTGTGATCAACATTTACTATTGAGTTTGAGTTTTGAAGGGTGAGAAAAGGGTTGTTGGTGTAGAGATTTCAACTACAGATGATGGATGTTTTGACATGCCCGGGGTGAATAGTCATATTTCATTCTTGTTGTTTTAGGGATGTTTAGATAGTGGAAAAGGATCATTTTTTTATGTTTTTGAAAGAAATCAAAACTACAGTAAAAATTCTGAAATATTTTTACAATTTTAAACAGCTGTTTTCTATGTGAATATATAGTAAAGTGTAATTTATTCCTGCGATCAAAGCTGAATTTTCAGCATCGTTACTCCAGGCTTCAGTGTCACATGATCCTTCAGAAATCATTCTGATATGATGATTTGATGCTCAAGAAAGGTATTTTTATAAGGTAAATTTACTTACCAGCCAAAATTTGTAATATATAATCTTGGTTTCAGAGAATATACATATTTTCTGAATTCTTTGGCACATATAATAATATTTTATAGTGAATATATATAATATTTTAGTGACATTTATGCTAGAAACAAGACAAAAACTGCCATTGTGTTATAATTAATGAAGTCAAATCAATATTTCACACCTGTGTATTTATTTATTTAGGGAGTAGCCATGTATAGTGTACAGTCAGCTGGCCATTATGGCAAAATGAACCTGTTCAGGGTGATTCTGGTTGATATTATAATAATGGCTGCACATTATGTCTTACATACTGACCAAGTCTGCAATTTTAGACTCGCATGGATTGCACAAACTCCCAGTAACTTACTGTCACTGTTTATTCTAGAAGAGACATGCAGTTTGTTTCTATCCAAGAGCTCTCTTAGCTGGAAAAAAACTGGAATAAAGTATGCAGAATAGTATATTTATGTGTGCTGTGCCTGCAGGTGATAAAAGGGGAGGCTGTGGGGATCCGGGCACGCCGGCCCATGCCACGCGAGAGGAGGGCAGCTTTCAGCAGCATGCTAAAGTGCGCTTCACCTGCGCCACGGGTCACACGCTCTACGGCTCGGCTGAGCGGATCTGCTTCCCCAATGGCACCTGGTCGGGCCGTCAGCCCACCTGCAAACGTAAGTAACTCCATTAGACAGCGTGCACACTGACACTGATGTAGAGAAAACAAAACATTTGAGCCAATGTCACGGCGTTCTGTAATACACGCAGAAGACGACCTTGCACCAGAGGAAATGGCTTAAAAGTGTTTTTTCTTTCTAGCTCTTTCAGCCTGACGCATTGTCCATGTCATCTCGAGGGTGACGGGTTATTGCGGTCCAGCGTCAAGCTGGGCTATAAAACAGATTTACAGATTGTTAGCGTGCAGGTCCCAGGAGGCTGAAATTTCTCAAGCTTGAATGTTTTTGCTACGCAGCTCTGGTCTAACAGCTTGTCTTGCATTAAATCCCATCATGCCCCCCTGTGATTTCCCAGCCCGAACAAACACCAACATCTCCCCACAATTTAACCCCACCCAACCCGCAAGTGAGGGGAGAAAACTGAACAAAATCTGTTAGATTCAGTGGAAAAACCTTCTGGGCTCAAATAATCAATGCAGAATAATCAAATTGCACTTAATTAAATGCCCGAGCTTGAGTGATTATTTTAGTATTATTCATATACTATTATGGTATATATTAAAGCTGCTGTCCGTAACTTTTTTTGTGTTCAAAATTTACAAAAATTATGTAATGAGAACGTACAACATGAATCCATTTCCAAACCGTGTTTTTGTCTTACCCTGAATCATTATGGTACACTTATAATAAGTGTTTATATTCGGACTATTTCAGACCGGACTAGTAGGACCCGCCGCAGAGTATCACAGTAACTGCGAGACTCGCCATAGACATACACGGAGAAAAGTAGCTCCGGCTACAATGTTCTTGATGCATGCAGTTCTGTTTATTAACCGCTGGAGGGCCAAAAATCGCGGACTGCAGCTTTAAAGAGGACCTTTTATGCTTTTATGCAACATTCTTTAGTTTTGTTGTTTGAGCATGAAAAAGGTTTCCAAAGTCTCTCCAGCAGGAGTTATTCTGGGAACGAACACGTCACAATATTCCTAGTGTTAGTGTTAATAAGATACTTAAGTGATTAACTAAGTGACGATTGTTCGATTATTGAAGACACCTGATGATAACGAGCACAATCACTGAAGGTCACCACAATGGTGATCAGTGTTTCATTTAGTTGGGCAACTTGACTCTCGGATTTTTAGGTCAGTTTGTGGTTTTTGTAACAGTGTTTACCAAAACATAATTTGTTGCAAAGGTAGCCAGAAACAAAGATGATTCTTGTGTTTCTCTTTCCTTCATTGATTGTGCTCGTTATTATCAGGTGTCTTCAATAATCGAACAATCATCACAATCAAAAAATTCCCCAGTGTTAAATGAACACTGTTCGGTGTTCATATATAAACCACCAGCAGGGTGTTAAAAGGAACACTGAAGCAGTGTTAGAGTTAATTAGATACTTAAATGATTAACTGAGTGATGATAGTTTGATTATTGAAGACACCTATGATAACGAGCAGAATCACTAAAGAAAATAGAAACACAACAACAACTGACTTCCAGCCACAGCCTTAGACGAAATCAACTGAAAAGACATTAAATCTCTCTTATTATAAACCAGACTGACGTTATTACAGGTAGAAAACATCTGTACAAGGGTTCAACAGCGACTATATTTCTTACGTAGGCTGAGGGTCTTTGGTGTTAACCAGAAAGTGTTGCTTCTTTTCTAACATGCCTGGTTTGGCAACCTCAGTGTACAGCTGAAAGCCCAGATTACACGGTTAACACAGACAGCCATGAAAATCATGGGAGTTACGCAGTATCCCACACTTCAGGCTGTCTATGATGAAACTATTATCAGACAGGCCCAAAAAATTATTTCAGATCCCAGCCATGTCCTTCACCCTGGGTACCAGCTTCTTCCCTCAGGAAGACGCTTTAAAGTTCCCAGTGCAGGCTTAACCGCTTTAAGAATTCCTTCGCCCCCCTGTCAATCAAAGCTTTTAATGACAAGTCAGCGAGAGGTTTGCCCCTATAATACTGTTTTTAATGTAACGATATTCATGTATATTTTATGATCTTTTTCTTGTGAATTTTATTACTATGACGATTACAGGTGTGCTGTACGACGGATAGTGTGCAACTGGTTGGTTGAATGCAGTTTGTGTGTTTATTGTAGGTATTGTGTGTGTGTGCTTGTGTATCTATCTATCTATCTATGTATCTCTGTCATTTGTCAACAATTCTTTTTGAGAATTAACAAAGGTTTAGATGTTGGTTTTATTGAAAATGTTTGGTCACCATAATGGTGATCAGTGTTTTGTTTAGTTGGGCTGTTTGTTTCTTGGATTTTTAGGTCAGTTTGTGGTTTTTGTAACAGTGTTTAGCCAGAAACCGAGATAATTCTTGTGTTTCTCTTTCCATCAGTGATTGTGCTCGTTATCATCAGGTGTCTTCAATAATCGAACAATCATCACAATCGAAAAATTTCCTGGTGTAAAATTAACATTGTTCGGTGTTCATATAGGAACCACCAGCAGGGTGTTAAATCTAACACTGAAGCAGTGTTAAAGTTAATTTAATACTTAAGTGAAGAAATTAGTGATAATTGTTCGATTGAAGACGAGACCAATGACCAATGTTTGGTCACCATAATGGTGATCAGTGTTTCATTTAGTTGGCTAATTTGACTCTTGGATTTTTTGGTCAGTTTATGGTTTTTGTAACAGTATTTACCAAAACATAATTTGTTGCAAAGGAAGCCAGAAACAAAGATGGTTCTTGTGTTTCTCTTTCCATCAGTGATTGTGTTCGTTATCATCAGGTGTCTTCAATAATCAAACAATCATCACAATCTAAAAATTCCCCGCTGTTAAATTAACACTGTTCGTGTTCATATGGGAACCACCAGCAGGGTGTTAAATGTAACACTGAAGCAGTGTTAGAGTTAATTAGATACTTAAGTGAAGAAATGAGTGATAATTGTTCGATTATTGAAGATGAGACCAATTACCAATGTTTGGTCACCATAATGTTGATCAGTGTTTCAGTTAGTTGGCCAATTTGACTCTTGGATTTTTAGGTCAGTTTGTGGTTAATTAACACATAATTTGTCGCACAGGAAGCCACAAATAAAGACAATCAGATGATTTCACTTTCATCATCATAAAGAAAAGTGATTAGCTACTCTCATCATTGACTTAAAGTGTCTGTTTGTTTTTAATAGATTTTCACCAACAATACTTTCTTACCACAGATCAAACATTCTGAATTTTTTAATATAATCTTGGGGGGGAGGGGGACATCAAGAATCAGCATATGAATCTCAACAATGGTGACATGCTTCATGCTGCAATGCATGATGGGAGTCATGAGTTTTATACTATTGTGGCCCCCGGCATGCATTGTGGCATGAAGCATGTTTTTGTTTTTTAGAAAAAGTGCATCATTCAAACCACCAACATCAAGAATCAGGTTATGAATCTCAACAATGGTGACATACTTAATGCCACAATGCAGGCTGGGTACCATGAGTTTTATACTATGGTGGCTCCAAGCTTGAATTGAGGCATGAGGCATGTCACCATTGTTGAGATTCATATGCTGATTCTTGATGTTGGTGTGTCTGAATGATGCACTTTTTCTAAAAAACAAAAACAAATTTTAAAGAAATTACACGTCGTTCAGACACACACCAAGAATCAGCATATGAATCTCAACAGTGTTGACATACTTCATGCCACAATGCATGCCAGGGGCCACAGTAGTATAAAACTCATGACTCCCATCATGCATTGCAGCATGTCAGCATGTTGGCTTTCTTTGCAATAAATTGTGTGTTTTTGTAAACACTTTTACACAAACTGACATAAAAAAAAATCAAGAGTCGAGCTGCCCAACTAAATGAAACACTGATCACCATAATGATAACCACATATTTTCAATAAAACATCTAAACCTCTGTTAATTATTAAAAAGAACTGTAGACAAATGACAGAAATAAAGTCAGTCTGGTTTGTAATAAGAGAGATTTTATGTATTTTCAGTTGATTTTGTCTAAAGGCTATGGCTGGAAGTCAGTTGTTGTGCTTGTGTTTCTCTTTCCTTCAGTGATTGTGCTTGTTATCATCAGGTGTCTTCAGTAAACATCACTCATTTAATCACTTAAGTATCTAATTAACTGCTTCGGTGTTACTTTAACACCCTCCTGGTTGTACCCATATGAACACCGAACGGTGTTAATTTAACACCGGAGAATTTACTGTGTTGAAACTGGCGGTTATGCTAAGGGGCGGGACATTTCCCAAACATGCTTGAAGCGCTTGACCAATCACAACACACTGCTCCAGCCAACCAATCAGAGCACATTGTGCTTTTCAGAAGGAGGGGCTTCATAGAGACAGGAACTAAACAGAGCGTTACTGACAGACTGGGAAGAGAGGAGCTGCAAAAGTGGAGAATATGAGGAAAATAATGAACATTCAAGCAGGAAAACCTGTTCTAGTAGAGCCTAAAAAGTACTTCAACTTATTTCAGTTATTTGCCAACAACAGTGGATCAAAGCAAACTTTCAGAATGTCTGCAATGCCATTTTATGCAAATACTTCCTTTAATGGTAGCCACAAGTATATTCATTTTTAAAGGCTTCTGTGTTCATGATGCTCTACTAATGCAAATCTTTTTCATCCAATAGCTGTTCAATGTGGGAATCCTGGGACTCCGGCTAACGGGCAGGTTTTGCGAGTACATGGCACTAGCTTCTCTCACTCCATCATCTACTCGTGCGTGGATGGATACCGTCTCTCCGGTTCTCCCTCCCGGCTGTGCCTGGCCAACGGAACCTGGTCTGGCGCCGAGCCCAACTGCACCCGTACGTACTGAAACATGCTGGCAGAGTTAAAGTCTTCCTTCATCTGTTCTGTTTTCCCCCCAACTGTGTTTCTTGGTAAATGTTGGCAAAGACTCCCCGTCATAACAAGACGACCATTTGTAATTAGCCAAAACGACTGATGTTGTTGCTCAGACCCTGCTCACCTCATGAGAAATCTCATTAATGCAACAGGATTTATTACCGCCGCCGTCTAAGTAATAGTAGGATGAGATGACAGGCAGAATCAATCTCTCACTGACGTGTAATGCGAGATTGATGTCGGGGTAGACGGAAAATAATGAGCGGGGGAGTGCGGCGAATTACTCAACGCTCTGATGTGATGCTCTTTGTTGATCTGACAAGATAAACTGTGGATGTTAAAGGTGAAGTCATTTCAGAATGGCACAAATGATGAATGTTTTCAGACACGCCCCCCGCCTGACATTGATTGGTCGAACAGGAAGTCCCGCCCCTAATGTGTTTTAAAAGTTTCATTTCAGTCAGACCAAAGTGAGAATTTCTCATTTTAAAAGCTTGTCATTATGCTTTGACTGTCTAAATGTTGTTTAACCGAAGATGTAGTTCTGTACGATGACAAAATGTGCCATTTTTCAGCCGTAGCTTCTTACCCCGAGGCTTGACCATTATACTATCAATGTGACAGGCAGAACTGTAACAGAAGCATCCAGAATAATTGTTTATTTAGTTGTATTTCCCTTGGAGACAGTCTTGAAACCATAAACAGTTTTATGATGTTATTCATGTACACCCACTCAGATAATGGTGTTTCCGTAATGCGGTTTGTGTGCTTCTTCTGCTTTAATAGTGATTAGCTGTGGGGAACCAGGCGTACCTGCCAGCGGCCTGAGGTTCGGCGAGGACTTCACCGTCGGACAGAATGTGACGTATTCCTGCCAGCCGGGTTACGTGATGGAGAACGGGAGCGTCGCTATCCGCACCTGCACCCGCAATGGCACCTGGAGCGCCACCTTACCCACCTGCCAAGGTACAGGCTTGAGTTACGATACTGAGACTTTCTGGTGGTTTGCCGAGGTGTTGAGTGCCACAAACAAACAGATGTTGCTCTGAAGTTGCCAAGACGCCTTGGGTTGTGAATGGGCTGTTGTTTCTGAAGGAAGGCATTAGAGAATAAGGGTTTAACCATGAACCATGTCAGAAGAGAGAGAGAGAGAGAGGGGAGATTGATGAATATTTGACAACCCTTGGCCTCTTGCAGGGAACGGTCATTTACTTTGTATCCTTCGATTACTGAGACGATCCAAATGGGATTCTGCACTAGGAAAATTCACATTTTCACCCTTTATCCTAATATTTGTAAAAATGTGTTAAAGATTTTGTAAGCATATTGCGTAGTTGTGCTTGGAGTCGATTGTTTTATTTGTGATAACGCAATGAAATTGTGCCAACATAATTTTTGGCCAGAAATTATGAACACGTGTAGAAACGAGAGAACCAACAAAATATTAATAACTGATTGTTGTAGTCAATTTTCTGTTAGCTTTTTGTTTTTCTATGCAATTTGTTTGCATAATAACCTGTAGTTGTAGTTTGCCTTTTTCTTCCAAATAATTTTGCCAGATAAATACCTTCACCATCATATTTAAAATGTTTAAATATATATTTATTTACATTTCCTCATATTTTGGTTGTTTAGTCAAACTTTGTAGGGTCATTAAAAACAGTTATTACTTTTGGCCACAACTGACATGGATGTTAATGTTTTTTAAAATCAGAATTTTAGGTTAAGATTGATAATTAGTGAAAATATTTATCGTAGGTACTGGAACTGGTCACTATTTAGTTTGAACCATTTTTCCCATAGGTTTTCAAACCTTTTTGCAGTTTTATATGTGTATATAAAACTATATTTTATTTATTTATTTATTAAATATTTACAAAATGTATAAAACAATAAATATAATTATATATAAATTAAACAAATAAGTAA
>RJVU01041021.1:581872-594636 GCA_003731715.1 Anabarilius grahami
ACATATATATATATATATTTCTCTTTGTTTTATTTCTTTCAATCCCTTTCAGAGGACGTTTAGCTATTTATTAGGAGTTATTCAGCTATTTTGATGCATGTATTGTGAAATATGTACAATTATAAGCAGCCGTTCTCCTCTATTAGATAACGCCAGTGTTTGGTTTTATCACCTGTGTGTATTTCACAGCTCATTTTAATGACAGGAAGCATTCCACATTATTCTGCATCGATTCCATCTTGGCTTTGCGATGTGCGTCATTTCTGTCTGTGGCATTCAGCGCTCTCCTTTCAACCGTTATGTATTTGTTTTTTGATCCAATATCAGATTTTGTTTGGCAGCCCGCATGCTCACATCCGTTTACAAATCACCGAGAGGAAGCTTTCCTTCCTTCCAGCGTTCTCATTAGTGCTAAAACACTATTGACAGTCGCTGCTTGAAATGTTTTGTGTTTTTTATAAGACTTCGCCATCCTCATTACAGCATTAGTTCCTGACGGATGTGAGGATAAACATCCAGACCTGTTTTTCCACACGCAACACCAAAAAATCTGCATTGCGTAGTGCACGTGAAAATGACGGCCATTAAAATTCTGAGAACAAACACACCGAGAGCAAGAGATCCCGCAGAGAAACATCAATGTGGCGTCCTAATAGACCGTAATGCAGAGTCATTAGAAAGCCATTTCTACAGCCCGGCGTGGACGGGTCGTAGCCCGTGAGTGATTTGTGGCGGGACGGACCCTCAGGCGCACTTCCCGTCAGTCTGCCACAGGGCATCTGTGCCTGAGGGCTCATCTCTCTCTCAGTTTCTCCTTCATTGCTCTGCGTTTCACCATCCGCAGCTGAAGGACGTCAGTGTCCTGTGACCTGTTTGAGAGGAAGCCATTCCTTTACACACACTGAGTGACTGATTGACATTTATGAAAGGATTCACTGAACAAAAACTCTGCCATTTGAGCGGATTCTGACCAACTTAAAGTCATCTGATTGGCCGTTGCATTCAGGCACTTGACAGATATGTCTGTGATTGGCTACAAAGCTCAATGCTGCAAAAACACATTGTAAATAGAAACCTTTGATGCGCTTCACAGAGCTCTTACACAACGTGTTTTAACCCCTTATACCCAGAATTGAACAACAAAAATAGGTATAATTGTAAAGCTCAGCTTTTTAATGCATCTAACCATTTTGATGAACTCAAACTTGTAGCGCCATCTAGCTGCGAAAAGAATAATAATCTTGTTTTTCAAAACTACTGCCTTGATCAACACAAAATAGGTGTCGTTTGAAAGCTTAGAGTCTGAACTTTACAATGACTGCCACTTTGATTAACTCCTAAGTAGTGCTGAGTTATTTGCTGATAAATTAAAAAAAAGGTTTTTTACTGTAATATGTCAAAAACATCATACATCACAGATAGTCATGTGTCATATGTCATTTGAAAGGTCTCACTGAATAGAGTACAACAACTTTGAATAAACTTGAGTGAATTTTTGTGCTTGAAGGCCCATATGTAAATAATACACGGATGTGCAATTTGTCACGTTTTCGCTTGTAACTTCATGAAACATGCTCCGAGCGTGTAAAATGGCACATCATTATTTACAGCAGATTCTCAAGATTATAAGTACTAAATCATTAAAAATGAGTGCAAAAACAACAATTTATTGTGCCGATATTCTTCAACAAGATATTCAGAGTTACGACACATGAAAATCCACAGGTACACATGTATCCAAGTAAAATCAAATGTAGCTTTCACATGGTGTTTTCACTCATAACTTCATGAAACATGCTCCGATCACAGAAAATGTATTTTGTGTCTGTCGCTCAGAAAAAAACAGCTCTAAAAATGCCTTCAGGGCTTAAAGGGTTAAAGCAGCCGGCTATCAGTGGGCACTGGGATCCTCACATTACATGATCAAATAAAGCTTTGGCGGGACAAAGATCCATTGTGGCAGCCGCCAAAATATTTCCAATGCAGGAAAAACCCTGGCCAGAAGTGTAAACATTGAGCACCATCAGAACATTGAGAGCGGTCCACTCAGATCTGTCAGTCTCTTTCCAGCTCAACCAATAGCATGAGTTTGGGGCGTGGCTACCGAAGCAGGCAGAGCCAGAGGGTGTTTAGCCGGTGTGGGACCATGACTGACGCTTTACACAGAAAATCTTTGCAAAATATGCTTTATTTTTGTAATTTCACTACATACCATTAGTGTCGCAGAAACTACATACTTCATACCTTTAGATAAATGTTTAGGGATCATGGTTATTATCGGTAACTAAAACTATTAAAAACATTTTTGTTACTAAAATTATTAACTGGAAATAAATAAATACTAAAGCAAAACTAAACTGACAAACTTAAAAAGTAATATTTAATAATAATTAACAAAAACATAACAAAATGACTAAACTGAAATTTAAATAAAAACTGAAACATACAAATAAAAAGCTAATTCATAATATTAATAAAAACTATAATAGTGTATAAATCATATTATACATTGTTTAATTCAGGATAATGTAAAAAAAACAACAGCATTTGTGCTGTTATGTCAGTTAATGCAGAATATTGTTTTCACTAGTTCATAGTTTTCATCACAATGGAAGTAATTGGGACCAAGTGTTCAGACAAAATACATTCTATGGAAACAAGTTTTCTGATCTTGTGCAGTGTTGCTTTTCAGAAGTTATCCTGTTTTAATAATTTGTGGATATTCAAAAAGACAAAATTGCTCATTAAAAAGGATTTTGCTGTTCAGACTTGTTTTTAACTTATTTATTGCTTGAAAGAAGTTAAAAAAATCTGTCAGTGCAGTACAGAATACACTTGCATTGAAAATACATTCTCTAAAAAAAACTATAGTTTATAAAAACACTAATTAAAAAGTCATTTTTTTACACATTATCACCACAAGACTTAAATTTATGTTCACATGAGATTATATAAAGTTATGTTCAACCTTTCAGTTTTGTTGTCATGATGTTAAATTTTGGTAAGTTTTGCTTGATGTCTGTACAAGGATGAATATTATAATTTACAGTTGCTTAATAGTTTATATTATGCATCAAAAATTATGTTTTTGAACATTTCTAAGCAGGTTCTGGAATTAAATTTTGTTAGACCTAAAAAAAAAAAAAAAATTCTGACTGTAATGTTTTAGATTTCATATTAGTACACAGCGGTATAATAGTATTAAAATATTATTTCTCTTTCGTAAGATGCTTTGGATAAAAGCATCTTCTATAAATGCATAAATTATTCATACAGTAAACTTTTAATCATGTTAGTAATATGAACATTCAGTTCCTGTTTGAGGAGAGTTGTGTGGATGACAGTCTAATAAGTGTATTTGTAGGAAGATCCTATCAGACCTTGTTCTGTACATTTTGGATGTGTTTACAGAGCTGTCCACATTATTTTCAGTCGATATTCTCTCACATCAGTGAACAACACTGCGATAAGCAGTTGCTGGAGGGGGACAGGGTAGTTGGTTAGTTGGAAAAAGATTCTTTTTAAAGCACCTTGGCTGAGAATAAAGGCGGTGTTTCAGGTGAAATGCTTTATACTTGGCAACGCTGCTGTTCACCTCAGGGTCAGCCGTGCAGACGAGCAGCAGTGACGCGGCACGTCTGTCATCCACACTGAGGCGCGAACGGCCTTAGGGACCCGCTTGAGCGATGGGTCTTTCTACGTGCAACACATGCTGAGCAACTGCAGAACGCATGCAAACGTGATGCAAGCGTGTCCCGTAGAGCAGTGTTTCACAACCTTGTTCAGTCACAGCAGCCTTTGAAAAGTGGCTCCCTCACAATACTGCAATTTCTGCCATGAAAAGTATCAATGTTCAATACCATTTTCGATTCAATGGGAAATTTTTAATATTATCTATTTTTTGTCCATCCATTGAAAGCCTATGCAATCAATAATTTCTTCTGAAGAGATCACTTTATATGAGTGATTAGGGATACTAGGGATGCAAATGGGCGGAAAATTTCCTGTACATTTCCAGAAACTTTCTAAAAATGTGGAAATTTTCCACTCCTTTGCATCCCTAATGATGACAGATTTTAATGAAAGGGGATATATCATGAAAATCTGACTTTTTCCGTGTTTAAGTGCTGTAATCGGGTCCTCGGTGCATCTATGTAAAAAAATAAAAAAATAAAAAAATAAAACGAGCTCAGATTTCGCTCCTCTAGTGACGTAGGAAGGGGATCTTATTATAATATTACCGTCCCTTAATCTGCATGTTTCCACCCACGGCTCCACCATTTCGTTTTTGCAAGCGACAGCGGTGTACCAGTCGAGCACAGAACACTATTTAGAGTTTCGTTAGCTTGGATAGACTGCAAGTTGACGCTGGCAAGCTCGACTGCTAAAAAAGGAGCGTTTCTGTCCGAGCGATATTTTGGAAAAAATATTAGACCATTTACAGCATTTGATAGCAATCATAAACGTTAGTGTCCTTGTCCAACACCGGTTTGAACAATGTAAGGCTGAACACCGTTACTGACAATCCTCATTTTGGCTGCGTGAGATTCTCCAGCTTTGTTGTTGTTGAGCTGTTAAAGCTCCGCCCTCTTCTGGAAAGGGGGCCGGGAGCAGCAGCTCATTTGCATTTAAAGGGACACACACCAAAACGGCGTGTTTTTGCTCACACTCAAATAGGGGCAAATTTGACAAGCTATAATAAATGATCTGTGGGGTATTTTGAGCTGAAACTTCACAGACACATTCTGGAGACACCAGAGACTTGAAAAGGGGAATAATATGTCCCGTTTTATTCATATATAAACATTGCTCAATTACCATTACAACTGTCTCACCTAAAAGATTGCTCACTCAATGTATTTGTATTTTTACAATGGGATAATTTTGATGCAATTGCACAAAGTTTGATTTTAAACTTTGGATTTGTTCTTAAAGACTAGTAAACAGCAATAAAATAAGAACAAACAAAGAAATTACTATGTATATCACAAATAAATACAACAGAATAAAGATACAAATGAAATAAACTGCTTAAAGTTTTTCAGGTAGGTCTAAGAGTAGTAGGGCTGAGAAATACTACAGAAACTGAATAAAGTAATGAAATGTAAAACAACTCAGTCTTCATTGAAAAAAATTAAATACAGATTAATCAATTAAAGTTACAAAAGTTAATCAGTCAAAAGCAGCAAGTGATTTTCACTTTGTGTTTTGTTGTTTGATTAACATTAAAGGAGCCGTATGTAGGATTGTGGCCTAAACTGGTACTGCAATCACTATAAAAATACTGTAGAGCGGTGTATCCCCTCCCCCTACCCCCTGACTCGAGGTTGCCAGATGAGCTGCAGGATTCAGCAGAAACGTAGGCTGCTTCAATGAGCTTCCAATGGCAAGTGACGAACAGACGTACACAGTAATTTTTTTGTGTGTTAATTCTGTTTATGCTTCATGAGAGATATTTTGATAAGTAATTATGTATTTAAAAAATGTACTAATTGTCATTAGTTAAATATAATCATAAAGATGTATGCTCGTATGTGACAGTATAATCGTAAAGATTTATGCTCGTACGTGACAGACAGAACGGTAACTGTTAGTCTAACTTGTAACGTTATTTATCTGTCATTAATGTAAGTACAAGCACAAGCCTATGTCACTATGTGTAACCAATATCAAAGATACAGCTATTCATTTAGCTGATGCTATAAGTGAAAGTGGCCAGCTGTATTTTTGTATTTATAAATACAATTACAATAAAAAAAAAAATCTGAGAAAAAAAAGGATAATAGTAAAACAAAACAAAAATAAACAACAAAATAAAAATTCCGTATTTTTCAATACGAAAAAAAAAAATCGATTTACAAGTACTAAAGTTTTTGTCATAAGTAGGCTAACAAATAACCAAAACATTTGCCACAGCAATTATAACGCGGGACAAATTCAATATCACCAATGGCTATCACAGGGTTGTTTTCAGTTCCATCAGAAAATATTGTTAGAGTAACTAAATTACATTAGCAATGGTCATACAGGTCAACTTGCAGCATGTGTAACTTAGTCCACGATATACGTGAAGAACAAATGACGAATCATTTTTACTGAGGTAACATTAGGCTACTGTCTCAATTACGTTTCAAATTGCCATAATGGGCGTGCTAATGTTGTTTTCCTCAGTGTCTCAGCATAATGACAGAGCATACGTCCATGTGAGCTAACGTTATGTTACTTTGCACAAACATGCATAACTTTGTTCGACTGTCATGAATATATGAAATGTCCATTGACATCAAGTACAAGTTAGCCAAGCATAGATGAATCTTACCTGTCCAGGAGAAAATTAGCAACGTTGGCGTCTGTGTTCAAATTCTTCTCCGTTTTCAGCCGTCTCCATCTTTCAAAAGCATCTCCAATACAAATTCTGGTTTTATTCCGGACTTTATCATGACGAATTTCTGAATTATAACGAGGTCTTTTTGATTTAGTAACATTAGACATTTTTATCCGACTGGAGTTAGGGTAGGTTACAGCAAAGCTGGCAACACGGATCCCGAAACACTACTGACTTCGTGATTGGTAGATAGGTGGAGGGAGGCGCGTCAGGCCAAAACACAAAATGACAACATCAACATCAGTTGAGGGCTGCAAGTCCACTTTTTAAATGACAATATCCTGGCCGGACTACTTTTGTCAGTGATATAAGTATTTGAAATGAACATGATTTCTTAATGTCTAGTGACACATCAGGGCCATTTTATGATTAATTGAAATAGATTTCTTACATACAGCTCCTTTAACAGAGAGCGGCACATTTATTAGGCTGCTGTCACTTTAAGGCCTGACGCACAGATCCAGTATACACATGCGTTTTGTTTACATTTGTTTTCTCTGTATTTGACCATTTAAGCACATTTTGCGCTTTGGATGTGGGTGCGGGAATGAAAATTATGTGCAATCCTGCGCCAAAATTCAGACAAAACGTTCTTATGATTTGCATTTTTACTATCCATTCCTGTGTGTTTTTTGATATTATTAGAGACATCAGAGATTGGTGGTATATGTCAAATGCTTTATACACATTTTAGCAATTTAAAAATTTAAAAACTCACGCCATTGGCTGAACCGGGACTTGTTTATATTTTGCGCCAATCTATTTGGGTGAGCTATTCCTTTAAAGCAGGATATAAGGATAAATACGTTTTATCCATTCAAAATGGCACCTTTAAAGCTGTCTTGTATGAAGTATGTATAAGTATGCATACACTTAATATGTGACTGACCTGTTAACTGAATAAGTTAGATTGCATGAATCTGTCTATCTGCAGCTGATTTAACATTCAACACTCTGTTTTTAACCTTTTTAGCTTCTGTGTCTCGTAAAACTCGGTCCTTGAGCCACGAGATTCACACATGAAATGTTTCACAGGATCATCATCATGCTTGTGTGCATTTAAAGCAGTCTCCACACACCTAATTTATTATACATTATACATCCTCCTCATACGTGAAGGCTTTCAATCATCCAGGTCACTGTAGAAGTCAGCTAAACTGTGTCAAAAGCGGCTGCTCTGGGTTTATCCCTTCTCTTTTGACTGTGATTGGGTCGGACAGCTCTGCAAACTCTCTGGCGCTGCCGCTGGAGTCTGTGCTCGTATATTTACTGGAGCAGCGGCACTATGAGCTGCAGGCTTAAGGCCAGTGTGCTCTTCATCCTGCCTTCACACTTAATCTCCAAAGCTACGAGCCGCTCACAGGAGGTTTCCAACACCTTCAGATCGGCGAGGCAGCCGTGCAAGTCATATTTTCCTACTGAAGAGAATTGTATGAAGCGCAAAGCTTCGAGGTGCAGTTCACCCAAAAATTAAATATGTCATCATATACTCGCCCTCACGTCGCTCCAAATGCGTATGACTTTATTTTCTTCTGTGGAAACCAAAAGGAGAACTTTTAAAGGAAAATAATTTTATATGGACTGGCGAGATCCAAAAATGACTGTAAAAGTAGCAGCGTTGGGGAGATTTGTCACCACATTTAGCAAATTTCTCATGGTTTCTTAAATATATATATATGTAGTGGTGTTTCATTTCTGAATGAATCTGCATTTTGAGCGAATCAATCAGGTGAACCAATGATTCAATGACTCATTCATAAAGAGAACCATTAACTTAATTCCTGAATGAATCCAATTTTGCTTTGAATAACCAGCACAAAAGTAAGATGGATTACCTGATCCTGGATAGCAAAATATGGGATTTCCAAATCCAGATAATTCTGATCCAGATAAAATTTTTTGAACAAATGGACTATCCCCAAAATATTATTTTTTTTAATGAAGTGATACTCTAAATAAGAAACTAATACTGCCAGAAATGAGTGAGTCATTGAGTCATTCATTTATTCGATTATTTCAAATGCTGATTCATTCAGGAATGAAGTAAATGGCTCGTTTTATGAATGAGTCATTGAATCATTGGTTCACCTAAATGATTTGCTCAAAACGCAGATTCATTCAGGAATAAAATAAATAACTCTCTTTATAAATGAGTCATTGAATCATTGGTTCACTCGATTGATTCGCTCAAAATCCAGATTCATTCAGGAGTGAAGTAAATGGCTCTCTTTATGAATGAATCATTGAATCATTGGTTCACCTGATTGATTTGCTCAAAACGCAGATTAATTCAGGAATAAAATAAATAACTCTCTTTATGAATGAGTCATTGAATCATTGGTTCACCCGATTGATTCGCTCAACGCAGATTCATTCAGGAATTAAGTAAATGGCTCTCTTTGTGAATGAATCATTGAATCATTGGTTCATCTGATTGATTTGCTCAAAACGCAGATTCATTCAGGAATTAAGTAAATGGCTCTTTTTATGAATGAGTCATTGAATCAGTGGTTCATCTGATTGATTTGCTCAAAACGCAGATTCATTCAGGAATATAATAAATAACGCTCTTTATGAATGAGTCATTGAATCAGTGGTTCACCTGAATGATTTGCTCAAAACGCAGATTCATTCAGGAATAAAATAAATAACTCTCTTTATAAATGAGTCATTGAATCATTGGTTCACTCGATTGATTCGCTCAAAATCCAGATTCATTCAGGAGTGAAGTAAATGGCTCTTTTTATGAATGAGTCATTGAATCAGTGGTTCACCTGATTGATTTGCTCAAAACGCAGATTCATTCAGGAATAAAATAAATAACTCTCTTTTTTAATGAGTCATTGAATCATTGGTTCACCCGATTGATTCACTCAAAATGCAGATTCATTCAGGAGTGAAGTAAATGGCTCTTTTTATGAATGAGTCATTGAATCATTGGTTCACCTGATTGATTTGCTCAAAATGCAGATTCATTCAGGAATAAAATAAATAACTCTCTTTATGAATGAGTCATTGAATCATTGGTTCACTCGATTGATTCGCTCAAAATGCAGATTCATTCAGAAGTGAAGTAAATGGTTCTCTTTATGAATGAGTCATTGAATCATTGGTTCACCCGATTGATTCACTCAAAACGCAGATTCATTCAGGAATTAAGTAAATGGCTCTTTTTTATGAATGAGTCTTTGAATCAGTGGTTCACCCGATTGATTCATTCAAAACACAGATTCATTCAGGAATAAAATAAATAACTCTCTTTTTTAATGAGTCATTGAATCATTGGTTCACCCGATTGATTCACTCAAATCACAGATTCATTGAGGAGTGAAGTAAATGGCTCTCTTTATGAATGAGTCATTAAATCATTGGTTCACTCGATTGATTCGCTCAAAATGCAGATTCATTCAGAAACGAAACACTGCAGTGAGTCTCAGAGATGCACAACAGTTCTGCTCTGGCTTTATAAGTAATATTTTCATTATTGCAGGCAGTTTTCAAACACTTTTTGGGTCTGCAACTAGTACTTTTAGATTTTTTTTATTGAGCTTCTCTAGTCGATTTGTTTGCAGATCTTGTACTTGTACAGATCTTGTAAGAAGTTCATACTCATTTTGAACTACATCTTCCTTTGACACCAAAAAATATTTATTTTATGGACACATTTTTAAAATGTCCTTTTGTGTCCAACATAAAAACAAATTTGGAATGACATGAGGTTGAGTAAATAATGGTCTTAACTGTCCCTTTAATGAAAGCTGATGGCTATTCAATGTGATGAACTAATGGACACATCATTGACCTTTGAGTGTAATTTGTTAGTTTTGCATGGGTAGATTTGCACATGTACAATCTGAGCAGCGCCGTGACTCTCGCACATCTTTTTTTAGTGGGTTTTATTGGGGCACTTGCTTTCCAAAACATCTCATCATTTATTCATACGCCGTCCGAACCCCAGCTGCTCCCCTCCGACTGCTCTCTCCAGCACTGTCAGAGTATCAGCGGATGAGTTTTCCATCTGCTCCCCCCGCATGCTTTTTTTCAATTCGAAGATTTGCAATTTAAAAATCTTTTGATTGGCCCTGCAGACGTTTGCTGACTTCTGTTGATTTTCGTATGTTCAGTAAATAAACATTTGCATGGATTTACCACTTGCTCCAGACACAAAACAGCAGCGAAATCTTCCCAGAATGCTTATTAAAGTTCATATACAGATGATGCAACAGGTGAAAGCAGGTTGCAAAAGATGGATTCCAGCCCTGGGGTTTCCAGCTAACGTTATGTTTATCCAGCCTCTTAACATCATGAACACAAGCAAGAGTGCTGTAAAAACCCTGTGTTTTAGTCACCCTTCACCAATGACACTTTACGCCAGTGGAGTGATCATCAATGATGTTTGAATACAGTGATTGTCTGATGTTGAAGTGGAATGTGGTCCTTCAAAAAACCTTTCTTTCTTCATCGATGGGCTTTCTAGACTGTCTACAAAATATTAAAGCTTGGCCAGAGGGCAGTACTGCCTCAAAATACAGATCAGGACTTCAGGACTTTGGTTGTCTTTTTCCTTCTGTGGTGTGTGGAAATTAAATTTCACTATATATTCACACAGAAAACTGCTATTTTAAATTGTAATAATATTTCACAATTTTTACTGTATTTCTGATCAAATAAATCCAGCCTTGGTGAGCAGAAGAGACTTCTTTTTCTTCTGTTTAGCACTCTTTGGTTTGCATTATTAATCTGAAAACGTGCGATAAATGAGTTTATTTAGTTAGTGATCCTGACAGCTGTGCGCGTGTGTGTGTGTGTGATGTGGGACAGCGAGCAATTAGGTCCTGACGCTGTGGGATATATAAAAATTAACATTTATTTGAACTCTCTAGTGTTTGACAGATATTCAGATGTTTTAAAATCCATCATAAGATGCCAAACATCATGTTAATTTATTACATGAGGGTATTAAAGTTGCAGGTTTAATGAAATGAATATGAATGAATCCAGTTCCTGCTCAGTGGGAACAAATAAAACAACAGAGTCTGAATGTAGATGCTATTATGAATGTGTGCTTGACTGACCTGAGTCTCAAATATGATTGATTAATAGCTGAGATTTGTTTGTGCAGTATTTATTAGATTTATCAAGTCCATGTATTACCCTTTATTATGCTCAGTGGAAATGTGTGCTTTGTCAAGTAGTGGTTTTGTATATTGGTTACAAACATCTAGTGAAACAGTCTTAAACCCTTTTTTGTAGCATTGCATCTCCTTATATATTTGCATTGTTGTTGATCAAACAACCCCTGATATGTATAATTCCTTTATTGAATGTAACGGTAAAGCAACACAGGCATCACATCCAAATAAACTATGCTGTCAACAGGCTTTCATGTGTTGGTAATGAACTCGACGCTCTCTCTTCCAGCGGTGACCTGCGTCGCTCCTCCCAGCATCTCTAACGGTGAGGTGGAGGGATCAGTGTTCGAGTGGGGCACCAGCGTGAGCTACAGCTGCCTGATGGGATACGAGCTGTCCTTCCCTGCCATCCTCACCTGTGTCGCCAACGGCTCCTGGAGCGGAGAGCTTCCTCTATGTCTGCGTGAGTATCGTCAACTGGAGGGAACAGATCACACAAAAATGAAAATGTTTACACTAAGTGAAAATAGATGCTGTTTATACTTAGTGCAAAGAGTGGCAGATACTTATGGAAGCTTGTTTCCACCATGAAATAAAACATAAAAAAGGTAATTGCGACTTTTTGTCTCACAATTCTGACTTTTTTTTCTCGCAATTGCGAGTTATAAAGTCAGAATTGTGAGTTATAAAGTCAGAATTTGAGATATAAAGTCAGAATTTTGTGATATAAAGTCAGAATTTGAGATATAAAGTCTGAATTGCGAGTTATAAAGTCAGAATTTCATGATATAAAGTCAGAATTTGAGATATAAAGTCAGAATTGCGTGATGTAAAGTCAGAATTGCGTGAGATAAAGTCAGAATTGCGTGATGTAAAGTCAGAATTGCGAGATATAAAGTCAGAATTGCGTGATATAAAGTCAGAATTGCGTGATATAAAGTCAGAATTGCGTGATATAAAGTCTGAATTGCGAGTTATAAAGTCAGAATTTCATGATATAAAGTCAGAATTTGAGATATACAGTCAGAATTTTGTGATATAAAGTCAGAATTTGAGATATAAAGTCAAAATTTTGTGATATAAAGTCAGAATTGTGTGATATAAAGTCAAAATTTTGTGATATAAAGTCAGAATTGCGAGTTATAAAGTCAGAATTGTGAGATATAAAGTCAGAATTGCGAGATATAAAGTCAGAATTGAGTGATGTAAAGTCAGAATTGCGAGATATAAAGTCAGAATTGCGTGAT
>RJVU01041021.1:620933-651725 GCA_003731715.1 Anabarilius grahami
TAATATAATATAATATAATATATGCAATATATATTGGTAAATTAAGACTATGCGATTCTTTAGTTATTTCAAACATAATATAATGTATATATAATATAATATAATATATGCTTCATATATATAATGGTAATTTAACACAATTATACAATTCTTTAGTTATTTCAAACATAATATAATGTATATATAATATAATATATATGTGTGTATAATATAATATAATCTTCATATATAATGGTAAATTAACACAATTATAGAACTCTTTTATTTCAAAAGTAGTTATTTCAAATATAATATTGTGTGTGTGTGTATATACAGTATATATATATATATACACTGCATACAAATAGAACAGAGAACCTGAATATATGTATATAACTAAACACTTGCATAATTGTGTTTTTATCATTCTAATCATCTTATTATAGACACGTAGTTCCATCCAATCATAATCACAATGTCAGTACAGTTTAATTATAATAAGAGCAGATCTTTCATAATATTGTGCATAACTCATTTATGTAACAACAAATAAATCACACTATCATGTAGCTTTATTTTAATCTGATCTCTTTGTATTCAAGTTTTACTCAAACAGTTATGAACTCGTGCTGTCATATCACCTAGATTAATAATGTAGCTATATTAAACATGATTATTTCCCATCATGCCTCATTCAGGTCTGAACATAATGGAGTCCACCAAGAGCCCGGAGATTCCTCCCAGAACCAACAGCAGCTCTGTGGCCGTTGCGATTCTTGTGCCTTTCTTTGCCCTGATTTTTGCAGGCTTTGGGTTTTATCTGTATAAACAGAGGTAGGTGCAATCTCTCCAATGAAATTAATGATGGGAAAAAGCAGGGAATTCTGTTTCCTGATGGTCTTTTCCTTCTCGTTTGATGGCAGGAAGTCCGATAAAGCGGAGTTCACCGGCTGCTCTGTGCATGAAAACAACAACGGTCAGGCTACATTCGAAAACCCCATGTACAACACCAGTTCCAAATCCATCGAGGGAAAGGTCGTCCGCTTCGATCCCAATCTCAATACGGTTTGCACAATGGTTTGAGGGTTTGATGCTGTCACTTTTGTGTTCCTTTAGTCTCTTCGAAGCACAGTTTGGGTTCAGTACTCACTCAGCAGCTCAAAGCTATGCGCCGATTTGCAGGAAAACGTCATGTTCTTCACAGTTCGAGTGGAGAATTATATATTATATACATCTCACTCTGAGAGTGTTGGTTTTTTATTCAAAAGCAAGCAAAACATAAAAAGGTGTGTGATTTTTTTTTTTAATGTGAGATTGATCAAGCGTTCATACATACAGCGATTGGCTTCATCCATGAGAGCTGCCAACGCAACAAAGTTGAGAAATGCTTAACTTTATACAAGTCAACGTGCGACTACCAGCGAGGGAAGACATTAGATGTGATAACATGATCCGTCTGTTGTCAGAAGCTCTTAGAAGAAAAGGTTAAAACGGGTTCTGTATAAAACTCTAGGGTTCTTGACTCAATTTTGTGCTATTTGAGTAGTGGCCAAAATGATATCCGGTGACATCTTCACCCTTTATTCAAATATTATTTAAAGGTGCAGTATGTAATATTGACAGCTAGTGGTTGAAATGGGTACTGCAGTCCAAATTCAAAACATTGGAGAGAGCTGTTCCCCGCCCGACGCCTCCTGAGACTCACGCGGGTTGCCAGATTGATTAAGGACACGTGACAGGAATGAGCGCATTTGATCCGTATTTTAAAGGGGAACTATAATGCCCCTTTCACAAGATGTAATGTAAGTCTCTGGTGTCTCCAGAATGTGTCTGCAAAGTTTCAGCTCAAAATACCCCACAGATCATTTATTATAGCTTGTCAAATTTGCCCCTATTTGGGTGTGAGCAAAAAACGCCGTTTCTGTGTGTGTCCCTTTAAATGCAAATGAGCTGCTGCTCCCCGCCCCCTTTCCAGAAGAGGGTGGAGCTTTAACAGCTCGCGCTTCGGTTGCTCAACAACAACAAAGCTAGAGAATCTCACGCAGCCAAAATGAGGATTGTCAGTAACGGCTGAGTTGTCCTTTTTCACGTTTTCTGGGTTGGTAGATGCACCGGGGACCCGATTATAGCACGGAAACACGGAAAAAGTCCGATTTTCATGATATGTCCCCTTTAATATGCCTCTGATCAGCTTTTCAGATGGATGCCGAGACTTTTTAGGTCTGGTAGAATCTGCGATCTCTGACCCAGTTTGTTTGCTGGTTTTAATGGCTGCAATACGCTGTGTTTTCCACCAACTGGCAACCCGATGTGTCGAAATACTATTGGGTGAATTGGCTGTGGGCGGAGTCACACAGACTGAAACAAAAACAGACATTCCGACAGAGAACGCATGTTTCGAAGTAGAATAACTGCAGCATTGTTTCTCAGAGAAACAAGTATGTGAACTTATCCTGTTTCCTAAATGTCTGCAAATGTATTATGGTATTTTTATGCTTTANAGCTCAAAATACCCCACAGATCATTTATTATAGCTTGTCAAATTTGCCCCTATTTGGGTGTGAGCAAAAACGCCGTTTCTGTGTGTGTCCCTTTAAATGCAAATGAGCTGCTGCTCCCCGCCCCCTTTCCAGAAGAGGGTGGAGCTTTAACAGCTCGCGCTTCGGTTGCTCAACAACATCAAAGCTAGAGAATCTCACGCAGCCAAAATGAGGATTGTCAGTAACGGCTGAGTTGTCCTTTTTCACGTTTTCTGGGTTGGTAGATGCACCGGGGACCCGATTATAGCACTTAAACACGGAAAAAGTCAGATTTTCATGATATGTCCCCTTTAATATGCCTCTGATCAGCTTTTCAGATGGATGCCGAGACTTTTTAGGTCTGGTAGAATCTGCGATCTCTGACCCAGTTTGTTTGCTGGTTTTAATGGCTGCAATACGCTGTGTTTTCCACCAACTGGCAACCCGATGTGTCGAAATACTATTGGGTGAATTGGCTGTGGGCGGAGTCACACAGACTGAAACAAAAACAGACATTCCGACAGAGAACGCATGTTTCGAAGTAGAATAACTGCAGCATTGTTTCTCAGAGAAACAAGTATGTGAACTTATCCTGTTTCCTAAATGTCTGCAAATGTATTATGGTATTTTTATGCTTTAGTACAGCCAAAAATTTACAAACTGCACCTTTAAAAATGTGTTAGAGATTTCGTAAGCATATTGCGTAGTTGTGCTTGGAGTCGATTGTTTTATTTGTGATAATAACGCAATGAAACATGACAAACAGTGCAACATAATTTTTGGCCAGAAATTATGAACATGCAAAAACGAGAAAAAACGATGAAATATTAATAACTGATTATGTTTTGATCTTTTTGTTTTTTCATAGTAAAATAAAACCTGCACTCTAAAAAATGGGTAAAATATGGACAAACCCAACCGCTGGGTTTAAAATTGAATTAAAATATTTAACCCAACAGCTGGGTTTGTCCATATTTGACCCAAATTTGGGTTGGAACAACACAGCATTTTTTTTTTTTAGAGTGTGTAGCTGTTGTTTGACAAATAATTTGGTCAGATAAATACCTTCACCGAGTTTAGTGTTTTGTTCCTCCCTCATATTTTAAAAATATTTAAAATATTTCATCAAAATATTTCTATTTTGATGGTTTAATCAAACTTGTATTGTCACTTTTGCACACTACTATATGCTTACAAGCTGCTTAATTCATCAAATTAAATAGAATTGAACTTGAATTAAAATAAAGTAAAACTAAATCCATAAAGTGACTCCATGATGGAACCCCTGAAAGCGCCTGACGGAACCTTTAAGGTTCCAAATAGAACCTTTTCTTCTAAGAGTGTCGACAAAAAGTTAATGTTCTGTATGATTTCTCTGCTTTAAAAAATGATGCATGTAGAACCTTGTCAGAAATCATGAGCGTTTGAAGTCCGTTCATGCATTTATAATCATGATGTGATGCTTCAGTGCTGCTGCGATTTATATTCCAACTCTTTGCTCATTTGTAGCGGCAAGCAAACTGGTTCTTTATCAAATTAGCTTGTTTTTTACCGCCAGCGTGAGATAGAAGGACTGTATGTGTGAACGTCCCTTCAGACATCGTCCAGTCATTGCAGTGCGCTTAAACCTACAAACCTCCTGCAGATCAAAGCCGCTTATTGGATGATGCTCGCCATTCAGGAGTAAACTTCAGTAAAAATCATTTTCATCTGCGAGTGTTTTAAAGGTGAAGTTTGTCATTTTTTTTCAATGTTTGAATGTGTTCTCTCTCACTGTAAGCAAGCCATTCTTAGGTTGACTTTCTGAGGAGCGAAACACTGTGGTGCTTTTCACTACATTTCTCTTTTTGATCGATCATCTTCTGGCGTGTGCAAGGGGCTGTTCACACGGGAACACAGCTCAGAACAGAAGACATGTTTATACACTGCCGGCCAAAAGTTTGGAATAACTGAGAATTTTTTATGTTTTTGAAAAAGTCTCTTCTGCTCACCAAAGCTGAGTTTATTTGTTCAAAATTACAGTAAAATTTGTAAAATATATTACAATTTAAAGTAACTGTTTTCCATGTGAATATATAGTAAAGTGTAATATATTTCTGTGATCAAAGCTGAATTTTCAGCATCATTATTTCAGTCTTCAGTGTCACATGATCCTCTCAATTGTTATCAGTTATTAGCAGTGGTAATATTACTGTTTTTACTGTATTTTTGACCAAGTAAATGCAGCTTTGGTGAGATTTTTTTATTACAAAATCTTAATAATTCCAGACTTTTGACCAGTAGTGTAGGCGCTTTAACACTCACCAGTGCTAATAAACGCTCAACTGTACTGTTAATATACAGATTCATCTTATTGCTCCATTATTTCAAACCTTCAGTACATCTTTAAGGTACAAAATGCTGATAAAAACTATGAGATCGCAGCTGAAGGCATTCATCTATAGCGCATTTACAAATAACAATTTTTTAGGGAATAAAAATGGTTCTGAAAGGGGTCATGAATTGAGAAATCAACTTTTCCTTGAGGTCATCGTACTATAAAAATATCCTGTAAGTTTCAGAACTGAAACTTCCTTGTTAGTCCGATAAAAGCTTTTATTGTCACCAGGCCCAGTGAACGACTCGTCCCGTAATGTGCCTATAGATAGGTGAAACTCCGCCTCCGCAGAAGAAATCAACGCCTACTTCATCATTGTAACGTTAGCCCCGCCCACTGGTGTGTTAGTGAGATGATGAGGAGAGAAGAGCGATACAGGACTAAAATAACATTACCTTTCAAAGAATCCTAATGCAGGAATATGGTTATTTATTTTCATCAATGTGAATGTCTCAGTTGAGCTTTATTTATTTGTATTCGGTACATTTCACTGTGGATTCTTTGGTAAATCAATCGCATTTCAGACTTTTACGATATGGACTCGACAGTAATGCAACAACATGTCAGTAACTGTTAATTCTAATGCCTGATCTGATATTAATGATTCATGTACAGTCACATGATCTTTGTCTGTGTGTCAGTAAATCAAACCAGTGACTAAACGCTCAACTTCACCTTGTTTCTCTTAGTAGGATGAAAATAATCTGTTATTTAAACAGTGATTAAATTTATATATGGAAAGCGATCAAAGAACGCTCCCTTTACAGTCGCTGGATCTGTCAATCAAACAGCCTGAGTTTATCAGTGACTGAGTTCTGGACTCGCACCAAAACTCCCGTTTTATTCAACAAATCTCTTAATTACATCGCTGTTAGTTATGATGAAAGCATTTGTTAGTGTGCAGAAATTGACGAGATCGCTGCTTTCATGAGCTCAACAACATGTCTGTGATCGACTACAATGTTCATCACTGCAACCTTTCATGCCACGATCTAAATATAATGCCATAGATTTAAGTGTAATGCTTTTCACGATTAGTTAACCTTGAGAGCTGTAATAGTAAAAATGTGCTAAATGTTTTCGAGGGAGTAATACTGAGCTATTTCATATGCGAAGATGACAGCCAATCACATCAGTGGGCATTTACACTGAACTCTCACAGCAGACACGCCCCTTAAAACAGAGCGTTCAAATCAGGGTAGGAAAAATGCCTTTTATTTCTAAATTATGACAATTTTTGATGTAAAAATCATACTAACATTATAAGTGCACCCCAGGAAACATTATAAAACAATAAAACAACACAGTTCATGACCCGTTTAAAAGAATAACAACTCAATATATGGTTTTCAGCATAAAAATAGTATTAAAAATCAAACAAACAAAAACAGTGCAGAAGGACCACAAGAAAGTGTCCTGTATGAACAGCCCTTAAAAGTGAGAAACAATCACTATTTTTGCAATTGCATTTGGTGATGCTGAAATTACACTCTTCACCTTTAAATTAGAGATATTAACTTTTTTAAAGAGGACCTATCATGTGTTGATGTTGTTTTTGTGCTCTACTAGAACAGGTTGATTATTTTCCTCATATTCTCCATTGTTGCAGCTCCTCTCTTCCCAGTCTGTCAGTAACGCTCTGTTTAGTTCCTGTCTCTATGAAGCCCCTCCTTCTGAAAAGCACACTGTGCTCTGATTGGTCGGCCGGAGCAGTGTGTTGTGATTGGAGTTTGGGAAATGTCCCGCCCCTTACCATAACCGGCAGTTTCAACACACTACTAACTAACTCAACCAGGCCCCGCCCCTATATTCTGCGTATTAATTATATATTGTGACGTGTTCAGAAACACAACTGCATAAAAGCATAATAGGTCCTCTTTAAGTAAATTCACCTATTGGGTTATACATCATGTTTTATTTAGATTTATATTGAATATTCACAAACGTTTCCGATCATGTGACTGGCTAATACCAGATTTCCTGCTTCTAAACGCTCCGTTTCATAACTCATAATAGTGCCTTGTATGATATTTCACTGGTGTTTTGGGGGGAGAATTTGGGGTTTAGTTTTCTGTTTATCTATTTATCAACTACAGTTAGTATTGGCTTAATTGTCCTACAGAAAGTCACTTTTGCACATACCTGCCAAATATAATCAGATATAGCGTCAGTGCTATGTTTGAGCTCTCTGTGCCGCGGCTCATCATGTCTCTCATTTACACAGATGTTTTGCTCAGTGTTTTGTTTGATGTGTTTTCCTCTCACTATTCTCATCAGTGACGTGAAATATCAAACACTGACAAAGATTTAGGATTGGGTCCGTCGCCCTTGTAAATGCATTCATATCAAATGTACAGATATTTAAACTTTTTTGAAAAGAGTTATATTTTTGTGAAAAATTTGTAAAATAAAAGGTTATGTAAATATCCATTTGTAAATGCCATTTACAAATAAAAAGTAATTTGCTTTTCTACATCTGTTGGATTATTTCTTACAGCTGTGTCTGATGAGCGGATGAGGACTGACTGCATGAAACAAAAACACACATTACAAAAGATTTGAAGTCTTTTCTGCTCACCAAGGCTGCATTTATTTGATTAAAAATACAGTAAAAATCACAAAATATCATTGCAATGTAAAACAGCTGTTTTCTATGTGAATATATAGTAAAGTGTAATTTATTTCTGTGATCAAAGCTGGATTTTCAGCATCATTACTCCAGTCTTCAGTGTCACATGATCCTTCAGAAATCATTCTAATATGATGATTTGATGCTCAAGAAACATTTATGATTATTATCAGTGTTGTGTACAATTATTTTTCAGGATTCTTTGAATAGAAAGTTCAGAAGAACAGCATTTATTTGAAGTAGAAATCATTTTATAAATGTCTTTTCTGTCACTTTTGATCAGTTTAATGCATCCTTGCTGAAAATAAAATAATAATGAAATTATTATCGTTCATAAAAAGCACCGACACTGAAATTACTAATTAATCAACTAATAATGAATGATTTTACAGGTTGTGCTTAAATATTTCCCATGACTAAGTGACTGTTCGAGCTTCTTTGGTAGTGAACATTTAGTTTATTTAGATTCATTAGCTAAAAGAGTATTTTAGTTCATTTGAGTGAAATAACAAAACTGTCTGTAAAGGTCTCAATATTTATAAACTTTGAGGTTATTACTACACTCAAAAAAATGCTGGTTTAGAAACAACCCAAGTTGGGTTGAAAATGGACAAACCCAGCGGTTTGGTTGTTTTAACCCAGCGATTGGGTTGTTTTAACCCAGAGATTGGGTGGTTTTAACCCAGCGAATGAGTTGTTTTAACCCAGCGATTGGGTTAAATGTTTGCTGGGTAGTTTCTATATGTCTGGCTTAAAATGAACCCAAAATATGTTGGAAATTAAAAATCAGACACATAATTACTACACTCTAAAAAATGCTGGGTTAAAAACAACCCAAGTTGGGTTGAAAATGGACAAACCCAGCGACTGGGTTGTTTTGACCCAGTAGTTGGGTTAAATGTTTGCCCAACCTGCTGGGTAGTTTTATTTAACCCAACAATTGTTTACAAATGACTATATGTCTGGCTTAAAATGAATCCAAAATAGGTTGGAAATTAAAAATCAGACTCATAATTACTAGAGGCAACAATAATAATCAAAAAGATGAGCATTTATTAATAAGCAATTTAATAAATGTTTATTGTTTAAATATTATTCAAAAAAAATATTAATAAATGTTTGTTTATTAAACATATTAATAAATGTTAATTTCCAACATATTTTGGGTTCATTTTAAGCAAGAAATACAGTAATTTTTANGATCAGTTTAATGCATCCTTGCTGAAAATAAAATAATAATGAAATTATTATCGTTCATAAAAAGCACCGACACTGAAATTACTAATTAATCAACTAATAATGAATGATTTTACAGGTTGTGCTTAAATATTTCAATATTTAAATATTATATAATACACTCAAAAAAATGCTGGTTTAGAAACAACCCAAGTTGGTTTGAAAATGGACAAACCCAGCGGTTTGGTTGTTTTAACCCAGCGATTGGGTTGTTTTAACCCAGCGAATAGGTTGTTTTAACCCAGAGATTGGGTGGTTTTAACCCAGCGAATGAGTTGTTTTAACCCAGCGATTGGGTTAAATGTTTGCTGGGTAGTTTCTATATGTCTGGCTTAAAATGAACCCAAAATATGTTGGAAATTAAAAATCAGACACATAATTACTAGAGGCAACAATAATAATCAAAAGGTAAACATTTATTAATAAGCAATTTAATAAATATTTTATTATTTACTAAACTTATTAATAAATGTTCATTTCCAACATACTTTGGGTTCATTTTAAGCAAGCAATACAGTCATTTTTAAACAATATTTGAGTGAGGTTGAAGCAAACAAATTTCTGGGTTTGTCCATTTTCAACCCAACTCAGGTTGTTTTTAACCCAGCATTTTTTAGAGTGTAGTTTTTATTATAATTGTATTAATATTTTAAATTTGCAATTACTTTTATGTTTTTAGTTTTATTATTTATAAATATAATATTTTTAGTTCACGTTAATTTTAGTAAAATTTCTAGTCATTTCATTGCGCTTTTGTCATTTTATTCGTTTTTTATCATGATTTTTTAATATTGCTATTTAGGTTGAATTTATTTTCATTTCAGTTTTAGTTCTTTTTTATTTCCAGTTAATAATTTTAGTGCTTCAACTTTATTTCCAAGGCAACATTTCTACATTTTTCAACTAATATTGATGTTTTATTTTATTTCAGCTATATTTCAAGTTGAAAGTGAGCCTTGCGTAACAGGATAATATTAGCTCAGTATTAGTATGCACACTGGAACTTTTATGTTTTTCTGTCATTATTTGGGTCACATCAGTTCTAATCTTGCATGCTTTTCAGAATAAAAAACATGTGATTTGGGACAGTGTTTGTCCGGCATGATTCTGCATGATGAATGATGATGTTTCATGCGATCTTGAACACCAGCAGTACTTGAAAGCTACGTGAGACATGAAAGTGGAGGATCAAACAGATTGTGGGACCTCTACACCACCGAACTTCAAACTGGATGCTGTTACTTTCTTCCAGGATTGAGACGGGATCAATTATTGATGAGGAATGGAGTGAGAGCGACTGGTTTACAGGTGGTGTTGGCATATAAACAAAGCCGATGTTGATCAAATGGAGCATGATACAACAGGACAATTTGTCCAGTCCTTTGTAAATAAAAGTCATTGAATTAAAAGGAAGAGAGCAGGAGTTCTCAAAGACCAGCAAGCAAATGAAATACATTGCCTTTGGTTTCACTTCATTAGCGACAAAGCGAAGCTCTGATCCAGTGAGCTGACTACATAGGCAGCAAGATATCAGGCATCTGAGGTGAAGTCTGTCCCAATTAGCAGGCAGCCCTCCTGAAAGTCTGCAACCTGCACGCCGCCATCTTTACTTATAGGCACTCATGTGACTGGAGCGGCAGGAAATGACATCGCTGATTGGCTGATGGCAGCACAAGAACGCGCCCACTAGGGACCATCCTGGGCTGCATGTGACATCCAATGCAGCAGACAAGCAAGGTTGCATTTTCTTTTCTTCTTACTTTAAACATTAACTTAGATTCTTCTTAAAACAAGAAAAAGACAACTACACTCTTTAAAATAAAGGTTCTTTATTGGCTTCGATGGAATCTTTCCATTCCACAAAAGGTTATTCAGATTATTAAAATGTTCTTCACACTAAGAAATTTTTATTCTTCTATGGCATTTCTACAAAACCCCCCTATGGGAACAGTTATTTTTAAGAGCGTATGTTAAAATAAACACAATTCAAGATACAGTAGTGGGTTAAAGTTTGGAGAGAATGTTTGTGTTTAATGACCCTACAAGTTTGATTAAACCATCAAAATATGAGCCGTTATTATCACAAATAAAACAATTGACTCCATTTTTAATAATATTTGAATAAAGGGTGAAGATGTCAAGCACTTTTGGCCACTACTGTATAACCTTGAAAAGTTTTAATATATTATGTATCATAAAATGTGTCATTTTAAAGATTTTCACAAGTCTTTCACTAAGTCTGCTTCTGTGTGAACTGCAGGTGACACCGAGGTGATGATGAGGTACCTCAGACACACACACATTCACACACTCTTCATAATATGACCTTCACTGGCCTGCACTCTAAAAAGCACTGGGTTAAAAATGACAGCAGGATCTGGTAACGCAAAAAACTACTCAAACGCTGGGTTGTTACATCTGACCCATGATCTGTGTAACACAAAAACTACCCAAACGCTGGGTTGTTACATCTGACCCATGATCTGGTAACACAAAAACTACCCAAACGCTGGGTTGTTACGTCTGACCCATGATCTGAGTAACACAAAAACTACCCAAACACTGGGTTGTTACATCTGACCCATGATCTGAGTAACACAAAAACTACCCAAACGCTGGGTTGTTACGTCTGACCCATGATCTGGTAACACAAAAACTACCCAAACGCTGGGTTGTTACATCTGACCCATGATCTGGTAACACAAAAACTACCCAAACGCTGGGTTCTTATGTCTGACCCAGGATCTGAGTAACACAAAAACTACCCAAACGCTGTGTTGTTACGTTTGACCCATTATCTGGTAACACAAAAACTACCCAAACGCTGGGTTGTTACGTCTGACCCAGGATCTGGTAACACAAAAACTACCCAAACGCTGGGTTGTTACGTCTGACCCATGATCTGGTAACACAAAAACTAGCTAAACGCTGGGTTGTTACGTCTGACCCAGGATCTGGTAACACAAAAACTACTCAAACGCTGGGTTGTTACGTCTGACCCAGAATCTGGTAACACAAAAACTACTCAAACGCTGGGTTGTTACGTCTGACCCATGATCTGGTAACACAAAAACTACCCAAACGCTGGGTTGTTACATCTGACCCATGATCTGGTTACACAAAAACTACTCAAACTCTGGGTTGTTACGTCTGAACCAGAATCTGGTAACACAAAAACTACTCAAACGCTGGGTTGTTACATCTGACCCATGATCTGGTAACACAAAAACTACCCAAACACTGGGTTGTTACATCTGACCCAGGATCTGAGTAACACAAAAACTACTCAAACGCTGGGTTGTTACGTCTGACCCATATTCTGGTAACACAAAAACTACCCAAATGCTGGGTTGTTACGTCTGACCCAGGATCTGTGTTACACAAAAACTACCCAAATGCTGGGTTGTTATGTCTGACCCAGGATCTGTGTAACACAAAAACTACTCAAACGCTGGGTTGTTACGTCTGACCCAGGATCTGGTAACACAAAAACTACTCAAACGCTGGGTTGTTACGTTGGACCCATGATCTGGTAACACAAAAACGACCCAAACGCTGGGTTGTTACATCTGACCCAGGATCTGAGTAACACAAAAACTACCCAAACGCTGGGTTGTAATGTCTGACCCATGATCTGGTAACACAAAAACTCCCCAAATGTTGGGTTGTTACATCTGACCCAGGATCTGGTAACACAAAAACTACCCAAACGCTGGGTTGTTACGTTTGACCCATGATCTGGTAACACAAAAACTACCCAAACACTGAAAAACAACTCCAAAAATGACCCAAAAGGCTCAATCCAGGACTTTTAGGACTTTTTAATTGTAATTTGATCTTATTATAATGCTCTGATTAGTCACGCAGTCAGGTTGCAGTACAGGTAGAAGGCCTCACCGAACTGGTGCTTAAAGAGCTGATGTGTTTGCCAGAAAGANTTGTTACGTCTGACCCAGGATCTGGTAACACAAAAACTACTCAAACACTGGGTTGTTACGTCTGACCCATATTCTGGTAACACAAAAACTACCCAAATGCTGGGTTGTTACGTCTGACCCAGGATCTGTGTTACACAAAAACTACCCAAATGCTGGGTTGTTATGTCTGACCCAGGATCTGTGTAACACAAAAACTACTCAAACGCTGGGTTGTTACGTCTGACCCAGGATCTGGTAACACAAAAACTACTCAAACGCTGGGTTGTTACGTTGGACCCATGATCTGGTAACACAAAAACGACCCAAACGCTGGGTTGTTACATCTGACCCAGGATCTGAGTAACAAAAAAACTACCCAAACGCTGGGTTGTAATGTCTGACCCATGATCTGGTAACACAAAAACTCCCCAAATGTTGGGTTGTTACGTTTGACCCATGATCTGGTAACACAAAAACTACCCAAACACTGAAAAACAACTCCAAAAATGACCCAAAAGGCTCAATCCAGGACTTTTAGGACTTTTTAATTGTAATTTGATCTTATTATAATGCTCTGATTAGTCACGCAGTCAGGTTGCAGTACAGGTAGAAGGCCTCACCGAACTGGTGCTTAAAGAGCTGATGTGTTTGCCAGAAAGAAGAGCCGCCCAAATGATTCTGGTTAGCAATAGCTCTCTTTTAAATGGGATCTCCTAAGAGTAAACACATCACGGCAGCTATGGAAACAACAACAACAATAGAGGGAAGACGACAAGCAAAAACAGTAATTTCCCAAGCAACCTACTGCATAAAGAAGAGAAAAACCCAGAGTGTCACTGCTCTGCAATTACCTTGCAAGGTAATTACTCAGCAGAGCTCTGTTTTTGGGGCTAGAGCATATTTAATCTGCTGATGAAGGGTCTTTTTTGACGAGCCGTGTAATTAAATATCGTAGATTGAAAACTTTGAATTGAAAACTGCTAAGTTGAACTCTTTCTTCCTGCTATGTACTTCATAGGGGATGAATTAAAAACGTATAATGCTCCGTTTTCATCCTGATGAGCAAATCGAATCATTTTCACAAGAATCCTTTCAGTCTCTGTGTTGTAAAACGAATGACGTCACGTGCTTCCAGAAAGTCTTTGGATTTCAATAAAACAAAGTCGGAAAGCAGTTGGAAAACATTTTCCTCCAGGTTTTCTCCTCCATCTGCGTCTCTCTCACGACTGCAGTAATTATCAAGGTAATGGTGCTTATCATGCATGAAATATGAATATAATTTACATAAATTGTCCTTGATAGTCCAAAACATTCTTAACGAAAAANGAAAAAAGGGGGGGGGGGCTTTAAATATTTTACGGATTTCCGAGCCGAAGGGAAGAGCGGCTGGCGTTATGAATCTGAAGCTGACATTTTCTCCAGGATAACAGACAAGCTGCAGCTTTGCAGTCTATCATAGCATACTTGACATTTTGGCAGGGGACAGCGCTTGAGATTACAGCAGATAAAGCCTGAGGCTGCAGGAGTAGATGTGGTGTCGATGCACACGACGAGACGCTATTTTAAGTCCCAAACGCAAGAGTCTCTTTGGACCGAGCCGTCCCTCAGAGACTCGTTCAGCACATCTTCTACAGTCGTTTCATCAGAGAGTCACAATATGCTGAGACTTACTGAGAGGCTCTCAAACTTTTACAAAACTACAATCTCTATTGCAGTGAATTCTCAAGGTGAACCGGTCAAAAGACACAGTAAAATTGTTTGCAGAATCTTCATGCTGCTCTTTTACTTCCAATGAAAGCATATCAGCACGTGAACCATTGAAATTTCTAAACGTTTTTAAACTCTTATGACATAACGAAGCCTCGTTTACTGAAATCATGTGACTTTGGCAGTTTGATACACGCTCCGAACTACTGATTTGAATCAAAAGATTCGTAAAGCTTCAAAGCTTCATCAAGCAGTGTTTTGAAATCGTCCATCACTAGATATTGTTGAATAAAGTCGTTATTTTGTTTTTTTGGCACACAAAAACTATTTTCGTCGCTTCATAACATTGTAGTCACATGGACTGTTTTAAATATGTCTTTAGTAGCTTTCTGGGTATTGAAAGTGTAAAATATCTTGCTGTCAATAGAGGCCTCACTGAGCCATCGGATTTGATCATTTTGTGTTCTGAAGATGAACGAAGGTCTTACAAGTGTAGAACGACATGAGGGTGAGTAATTAATGACAGAATTTCAATTTTTTGGTGAACTAACCCTTTAATTATAAAATTATTTTTCAATGATTTTTCTACTATTTCAATTCATTTTTTAAATATTTACACAATTACTGTCATAACTTGTTTTCATGACACATTTATTAGGACATTACTAACAGGTAAAGTAAATATAATGAATATATAAGCTAATATAGTGCATATATTCCCCTCCAGAGTTCATTTCTCTAGTGAACTAACATGCTGTGGACACTAAATGACTTGCCTGAGGTAAATATAATGCTACGTGAGATATTATTCTCAAGCTGTTTTATTGATGTCTTTCTGCGGTTGAAACACTGGTTGAGAGATTACATGTAAACATGTCTATGCATAGATCGTCTGTTCTTCTTCTGCGCTTTTTCCTTTTGTGGAGGTTAGCAAACAGCATTGCATTACAGCACGCGCCTCCTTCTGGACAGGAGTGTGGATCACCTGTGACCGACTGTATTTGTCGCCTGACTGTATGCACCGAAACGTGACGTTCCTAATATACACTAGATTGCCAAAAGAATTGGGACGCCTGTCTTTACGTGCACATGAACTTTAATGACATCCCATTCTTAATCCGTTGCGTTTAATATGGAGTTGGCCCACCCTTTGCAGCTATAACAGCCTCAACTCTTCTGGGAAGGATTTCCACAAGGTTTAGGAGTGTGTTTATGGGAATTTTTGACCATTCTTCTAGAAGCGCATTTGTGAGGTCAGGCAGTGATGTTGGTGAGAAGGCCTGGCTAGCAGCCTCCGCTCTAATTCATCCCAAAGGAGTTCTATCGGGTTGAGGGAGGCCAGTCAAGTTCCTCCACACCAAACTCGTTCATCCATGTCTTTATGGACCTTGCTTTGTGCACTGGTGCGCAGTCATGTTGGAACAGGAAGGGGCCATCCCCAAACTGTTCCCACAAAGTTGGGAGCATGAAATTGTCCAAAATGTCTTGATATGCTGAAGCATTAAGAGTTCCTTTCACTGGAACTAAGGGTTCAAGCCCAACCCCTGAAAAACAACCCCACACCATAATCCCCCTCCACTAAACTTTACTCTTGGCACAATGCAGTCAGGAAAGTACCATTCTCCTGGCAACTGCCAAACCCAGACTCGTCCATCGGATTGCCAGACAGAGAAGCGTGATTCGTCACTCCAGAGAACACGTCTCCACTGCTCTAGAGTCCAGTGGCGGCGTGCTTTACACCACTGCACCCGACGCTTTGCATTGCACTTGATGTAAGGCTTGGATGCAGCTGCTCGGCCATGGAAACCCATTCCATGAAGCTCTCTACGCACTGTTCTTGAGCTAATCTGAAGGCCACACGAAGTTTGGAGGTTTGTAGCTATTGACTCTGCAGAAAGTTGGCGACTTCTGCGCACGGTGTGCCTCAGCATGCGCTGACCCTGCACTGTGATTGTAAAAATAAAAGTAACCAAGACAACTGGCACAGTTCTCCAAGTAATACAACAGATTTGCTTTAAAATGGAGAAAACGTATTATCCTCTCTATGGAGAGACAGCCGCCACAACAGAATCGTTGAGTCAAAGTTGATAGTCAGGATGCGTTTCGCAAATCAAATATGGTCGCAATGAAGTTCAATGGAATTTACGACTTTAGTTATCTAACGATGCTTTTGGGAAACACACCCCAGATCTATCAAATTCGTGAATAATTCATTCACAATATTTTTGTAAACAAAAACAAATGATTCATTAAAAAGATAGATTAAAATAAATAAATAAATAATTTGTTCACGAATCGGATCACAAACTCGCATAAACGCGCCATACCTTGACATTTGTTATGAATTATTAAGATTTAAAGTTTTTCTGTAAAGTACACAAAGCCATTGGCTTTATAAAACATTATTTAACGCATGATTAATTGGATGATAATTCTATGAGGATTTCGTGTTATTTTTCAAAGACCTAAGTTGCTTAAAATTCTTAAATATTAAACGTGGGCTAATGGTAACCATACAAAGCTCAACGTATGAGTAAATAGGAAAATAAGGAATAAATAAGGAAAATAATATTTTCAAAGACCAAGAACAAATTAGGCCTACCTCAAGATACTTTTTCAGATTAGATGTTGAATCCTTTGAAGCCGATAGACGTTTTGTTGCAGGTAGACATAGCTTGCATGCACTGTGATGTTACGTCCTTTTAATGTTTAAGTAAAACTGTCTTTGAATTTCCATGAGAGAAATGCATTACGCACTGTTTTCCCGTCCATTATTTGCGTGAGATCTCATGTCTGCCCTCTGCAGGTTGCTAGCTGAACAGGCTGTGCGCTGGTTTTTTTTTTTTAAACAGACAGAGTCGGAGAATCATCAACAATTGCCTCGTTGCTTAAAAATCCTTAAACAGCTTGCGTTAATATTAAATGAAATAAATGACATTAAATTTGGTAATCTAAAATACTTTTTGAATGTAACTGTAATTTGATTACCATCTATTTAAAATGTAACTGTAATGAAATACAGTTACTCAAATTTTGTATTTTAAATACGTAACGAAGTTACATGTATTTCGTTACTCCCCAGCCCTGTATATATATATATATATATATATGCTTCTTATATAGAAAAGAGCAGCATGGACATTCTGCTAAATGCCTTGTTTCGTGTTACATGCCAGAAAGACATTTGGAGTAAATGACCCACTTTTCATTTTCTTTTTTGCCTTTAATAACCTCACGTCATCAAACAGAAAGCGTTGAGGAGTTCTGCACTGATATGGTCACTCATGTGAGAGATTGTATGCTTTGTGAATGGCTTTGAGAAATGACTGTTTGCTGAACGGCGTCTGTTATATTAGGGACGCGTTCTGCACGCGCTCAGAAGCCTCTCAGATTCTCGGGCCCTCGTCTCTCTCTCTGTCTCAGCTGTCTGTCACGCCCGATGACTTCCATCTGCTCGCTGAATCTACAGGGGTAAAAAGTCTGAGTAGAAATGGGCATCTTTTGATGGCAACGTGACACATGAAATGGCTTCTTTTGTGCGACTCCCTGGGCGTCGGACAAAGCGGGTCCCGCCTGGCGACGGATTCCTCCTTCGACTGTCAAACTCCTGTGCGGTTCAGGTAAGACTGCCGCTATCAAAACTTGTCTATAGTGCCCTCAGGACACATCCTGTTCTGCAACAACTCTTCATGAATATTTAAAATATTATGCAACTCCATGAAATCCTGTGAATGTCGATTAACATACCTGTAACTACACATTCTGGTGATTTTATAAAAGCTGGACATTATGAGAAATGACACTGAATTGACCACGACTTACATATGAGAGAATTAAAGCTTTATTTAACCGCAGAAATCCTGCAGCTGTGAGTTGTAATTAGCATCATGGGGAGACTCATTTCCAGCCGGTCTCTTCACAGACAGACCCTGACGGGAATATCACCCCGACTGGAGAAATCCACAGAATTATCAGCCAATCTGACAGCTGCGCTGACACCACATGACACTGTTGCCCCCCAGTGTTTATTCTCTTCAACATTTCAGCTCTTTACTGTAAGAGACGTACTGTATCCTCCACTGAAAACACCCAGAATAATACCATGGTACCTGGTTAATACCATGTTATTTATTTATTTTACATGATAATATCATGCTTATTAGTTTTTATTTTTATATAATTATTATTGTTATTATTTATTATTATTTACATATACCATAATAATACTGGTTTTATTTATTTATTTATTTTAGTGATTTATTTTATTTTACATGATAATATCATGCTTATTAGTTTTTATTTTATAAATTTTTTTATTTCTTATGACGATGATGTTTTACATATACCATTATAATACTAGTTTTATTTATTTTTGATTTTATTGATTTGTTTTATTTTTATTTTATTTTACATGTACCATATTGTTTATTAATATTTTTTATTGATTTTTTTCTTATGATGATGATGATTATTATTATTTACATATGACACGATAATACAGTTTTTAGGTTTTTATTTTTATTGATATTTATTTTTTGGTTTTGGTTTTTTACATGTAACATATTATTTCCTGTTTTGTTTTTCCTCTTGTTTTTATTTCAGTTTTGACATCTTGTTTAGTTTAGTTTGTTTATTTAGTTAGTTATTATAATGCTATGGACGATTTTGACATTGTATTATGGTAATAATACCATTTTGTTTAATTATTTATTTAAATTACATGTACCATGATTAAATCATGTTTATTAATTTTATAGATTTTTTTTTTATTTCTTAGGATGATGATGATGATGATGATGATTATTATTATTGACATATACCATGATAATACCATGTTTTTATTTATTTATTTATTATTTTATTGGTTTCTTTTTCTTTTTTTTTCTTTTTTTTTTTACATGTATCCTCTCCATAATAGCCTGTCTTTTTTACTGCACATGTTCCATGTTTTTTCCTGTTTTTTGTTTTTTCTTTTGTTTTTATTTCAGTTTTGACATCTTGCTTATTATTATTATTATTATTATTATGGCAATACTGTGGCATTTTTTGACAATGCATCATAATAATAACATGTTTCATTTTATATTTATACCTTTGGACATTTTTGTTCCTCCCAACAAAAAGTTCAGAGGTGGTACCTTAGTTGCACAATGATGCTATTCCGATTTATACCATGGTAAAATTCATGTATTTACATGGTATTCCCAAGAACACCATGATAGCAGTATGTTAACAAGTTTGTTGTGATTGAATATAATTTCATCGTCACTTTGAATATATGACACGTAAATTCCATGATACATAAATACGGCAATTATTCAGTACAGACTGTGTCTGATGCTTTCTTTCCTCAGAGTGATGGGGAAAATGCAGATGTCAAGATTTTTTCCTCTCTTTCAGTATCTCTATTAGGACGTGTCATCATAAATTGGTAACCATGGGGACGGATATCAGTTCTCTTCCATCCGCATTCAGTGCACGCATTGACCCGTGTGGCATGTGGAAGTGATGTATGGTGTGCAGCGCTGTCATAATCTGTCTGAAAATATATTGTGCATTATTCTGAAGGAGACTTTAACACTCTGCAAAAGGAGTTTAGCAAACCCTCCTAGTCTCTTAAAGTCAGTATAAAACACATCAGGACAGAGAGAGAAACATGGAAAATATATGAACATTTACCTCAAGGTCAGTGTTGAAGGGTTTGTCTGGAATAGAAAAACTCACAGACGGTGTGCATCGATTCTGTGATCCGAGTTTCTGTCTGTCCATTAGTAATAAGTAAGTGACCCTGGAATCATGAGTCGACCCTTGTGGGATTTGACCTGCAACCTTTAAGAAACCAGCCCAGTTCTCTAATGACGACCCAACTGCCCTGGAGTTCATTGAACGGCTCTTCATCACTCAATACTTGGCCTGAAAACAAATACTACAGCCTGACAGAGCTTTCAGCTGTACGTACAAGTAAACCACACACAAAACTAACAGTGAAGCTCAGGAAATATTACTAGTGTCACAGAGCAGAGAGTTTACTTTACAGCACAGCCTTAATCCATGACTCGAAAAATACAAAACTCTTCATATTTACAGTGTCTCGACATGCGGGGCGATGAATAGATGGCTGTGATGCGAGGAGAAAGAGCCGATTCAGCAGAGAGAGAGAGAGAGAAACGGCGCTCTGTACAGTAAGCACACACATCTGCTTTCTGCTCCGGCCTTGGGATGTCGCCAGGAGGCTTCCGGTCAGGGAAAATGGAGGGAGACGGGAGTATTGAATGGAGAACTTGTTTTAGTTGTAAAAAGTTGGAGGAAACTTTCTAATATATAAGTTGGCCAGTACATGCAGCATCGGATGGAGGTTCTAAGCCTAAACTTTAGACATTAACCCTCTGGGGTCTGAGGATTTTCGGGGCCCTGGAGAAGTTTTGACATGCCCTGACATTTGTGCTTTTTTCAGTTGTTCATAAACATATAAATGACAAAAGTGTCATTACACTGTATTCAGCACAATCTAGGCTACAATAATATGTGAGGAACATGTATGTACATGTTTGTGTTTTTGAAGGAATAACGTTTATGCGTGGTTATTGAAAAAACAAAAAACTTAAGTCACTGAAATAAAGCCCAAAAAATATATTAAATCTGTGTTCACAAGACTTCTGGGTATTGGAGGTTGTAGACTAGAGTTTTTGCTTCAAAATGATGTAAAAATTATCCTGCCTACTCTTTCATTTATAACAATATATTGATTTAGTTTTTGTAAGAAACACAGTATGCGTGGAGGCGTGAATCATCATGAATAATGGGTGATTTACACCTGAGAAGACAAAAGAATTGCATAATGAGCTGTAATGACCTGCATATTAATGAGGCCTTTCAGTCAGGTAGGCTGTGAAAAAAACCCTCTGTGATCATGTCTCAAGCTCATCATGGTGTATATCAAACATACAGAAAAAACAGCAATACTGTGAATCATTATTACAATTTAAAATAATGGTATTCTATTATATACTTTAAAATATAATGTATTTCTGTGATTCAAAGTGTCTGAACAATTATGTTACCTCTATGGCATTTCATATAGGCTTTTAGCTTAAAAGCAAGCACATTTGGAGAAATATTGATGGATTCTCATATGTTTGTCAATTTTCTATACAGAGGAGTAATATTTATTGTCATTACTATGAGCACTGGATACTGTGTTTTCAATTCATACTCGCAGCCGGAGGGCGCTCTGTGCACATTTAGTCCACAAATATCTCCTAAAGAAGAATAGGTCATGTGACATTCCAGGAACTAACAGGCTTCCAGAGATCGCTAACTATGGCTATTCAAAACACTTTTGAGACAATAAATACACGATTGAGACGATGTATTCATGTACTGCCTCAGAATTTGCATCTGAATAGCGCTCGCTCCGCATTAGCGGATAATGAGCTGAATCACGAGCGTCTGACTTGTCTCTTTTCATACAGATTACATAAACACAGAATTTTGTTTTCGTTTTGACTTACACGGTTTAAAACCTGACATTTCAACGTTTCTTTAGGCATAAGTCTAATTTTTTTGTCATTAGTATTCACTAAGTAACAGTTCATTTTATGAGAACTATCAGATTGGACTTGGTTGAGTTAGTTAGTAGTGTGTTGAAACTAAAGTGAAGTGAAAAAGTGAAGTGAAAAAGTGAAGTGACATGTGGCCAAGTATGGTGACCCATACTCAGAATTTGTGCTCTGCATTTAACCCATCCATGTGCACACACACACACCGTGAACACACACACCCGGAGCAGTGGGCAGCTATTGCTGCGGTGCCCGGGGAGCAGTTGGGGGACTGAAGGTTATGGTAAGGGGCGGGACATTTCCCAAACACCAATCACAACACACTGCTCCAGCCGACCAATCAGAGCACATTGTGCTTTTCAGAAGGAGGGGCTTCATAGAGACAGGAACTAAACAGAGCGTTACTGACAGACTGGGAAGAGAGGAGCTGCAACAATGGAGAATATGAGGAAAATAATCAACATTCAAGCAGGAAAACATAAAACTGCTTCATATGACTCATACACTATATCCCACGTAGGAACAAACTAAAATATATTTATGAATAATTCCTTAAAGGGGACCTATAATGCCCCTTTTACAAGGTAATATAAGTCTCTGGTGTCTCCAGAAAGTGTCTGTGAAGTTTCAGCTCAAAATAGCCCACAGATCATTTATTATAGCTTGTCAAATTTGTCCCTATTTGGGTGTGAGCAAAAACACGCCGTTTTTGTGTGTCCCTTTAAACGCAAATGAGCTGCTGTTCCCCGCCCCCTTTCCAGAAGAGGGTGGAGCTTTAACAGCTCGCGCTTCGGTCAAAGAAAATATCTCCCTTTGCATTGAACTTTGAGTGTCGTAACTTTGCAGATGTTGTTTAAGCTCAAACAGCAACATTAAACACTAACTAAAGTTAAAAAAGTGAAATCATAATCAACCACCCCTTTAAACTTTAGATTTCAAGAATTCAAAGGTGGCTACAGGAAAAAAAGAGTTATTATTAAACAGTTTGGAGGCTGATATTTAATTTTTGGGAGCACTAAACTATTCCTTTAGGGGTTTGAAAACTCCCAGCACTATAATTACTGGATCTTTTTATAGCGGGGCGGTTTCCTGCTTGATTATCAGAGGAGATTACACTATCTTGGGAGAACATCCAAAGTTATTTTAAGACCAATATCTGATAATAAAATAAGAACGTTAAAGTGCTAATGTTGTGTGCATCGCATCAGAGACACTCAGCATACATAAAAAAATCAACCTGCAATTTGAATAGAGGAATAATTTATCCAAAAACTGAAATTTAAAGTTCCTAAACCTCTTTTGCATGCATGGCACATTTGAATGTATGCAAATGCAAATTTGAGATTTAAATGTTGTTTTGGGTGAATTATCCCTTTAAGTATTTAATCTTGAGCTTATTTTTATTTATTTATTTATTTTGTCTTCATTATTTTCAGCAAATAAAGGCTTTTATTTCAGTCTGTTCCTCAAGTCCTTTCAGTGTTTGATAGGAAAAATGACAAACGGCGACAGAAAACATCTCAATTTAAGAAAAGATTGTCTCATTTTCACCTTTATAGTCCATTGAGAAAACAAATCTGATAGCACAGACTGCAGTGTGTAATATGAGATACACGGTCATCCAATCAATGACACTGACACCGCAAATATGCAAATAAGGACATTAACCCAGGGTTTAGGTGAGTACAGTGTGAAACGGCACTCATGAACCCCCAGGATTAATTGTTAACCCCGGGTAAATGTGAAACGTTAAGCAAGATAACCCAGGATTCTGTTTATCCAGGCTTAGAATGACTAAGAGTTGTCATCTGTGGGTGAACTGTCCCTTTAAATGCAACACATTTTCAGCTGTTCCTCAAATCGCTAACAAAAAAGCATAATTGGACGAGGGAGAAAAGGTCAAAAGTCATCATCTCACCTGTGCAAAACATCAGTTGGCTCCACTGTTCAGACCATCAGAAATATTGATTCTTGTTTTATGTCACATCATAACCCATTATATTTCGATTCTACATGTAGAGGGAAGTTTCACCGGCGGTCTGGGAATAATTGGTCCCTGGAGAGAGATCACATTAGACATCAGCCCCACCTCCATCCCTCCCTCCCTCTCTCTCTCTCTCTCTCTCTCTCTCTCTCTCTCTCTCTCTCTCTCTCTCTCAACAGATGTAAGAAGCCTTGTCCTCTCTAACCGCTCAGCTCAGATATGGGACACTTCAAGACACCAGTATTGATCATCTCCTGCTTATTATTTACATGTTGCGAAGCAGAGAAATCAAAAACCAGAGGTCTGCGCCATAAGGATGTTGACTACATGGAGAAAGTAAGACTTTTAAGTACTTATTGTATTATTTCTGCCACAAAATAAGTTCATTATCGTTTGTGTATTTATGCAATGCATCTAAATCCAAAGGAAACTTTAATTGCTCACAGGTTGCACTCCGGAAACATAATTGTTTCACTTAATTAAGATGTTTGTCCTAAAATTCCAGTCAAATGCTGATTTGTGTAAAGCTAAGCATAAGCAGCTCAGATCATTCGTTCTTAGAATAATAATTTGACAAAGAAAAGTTTGAGATCATACTGAGATCACTGACTTTTGTTTGCAAACTTTGTTTGCACAGCTTGAGATCTGTTCTCAACCTCTAGAGGAGAAATGTGAGATTTTCAAACCTCTGAGATGCAGTAAGTCTCAATTTTCTCTACATTCTCAAGGACAAATAATTGAGATTCATGCTTTGACTTACGTATACAGTCAATAACACTTCAAGTCTTTAAATATAATGCATTATAAAGGTATTCATAGTGTACATTATAATATTTTCATAAATAATTGTAACCAAAGTTAAAATGCATTATAATATTTGCAGATTCCATGTTGCATCTAAAATTGGTTGTTTGCCGTGTGTTTTAATGCATTATACTTTCTAAAGGTGTGTTCGATTAATGGGTAATATTACAACTGTGGTTACAATTATTCATGAGATAATTAATGCATTAAAATGCTTTTATAATGCATTATATATAAAGGCTTTAAAGGGGTGGTTGATTATGACTTCACTTTTTTAACTTTAGTTAGTGTGTAATGTTGCTGTTTGATCATAAACAACATCTGCAAAGTTACGACACTCAAAGTTCAATGCAAAGAGAGAGATTTTTTTTAAAGAATTCGACTACAACGAGCTTCAAACCCTAAAATTTACATAAACCCCGCCCCTGAGAATACACAACAAAGGGGGCGGGGCCATGTTGGGCTGCTTTAGAGAAGAGGAAGAGTTGTCGTAGTAGAGTGTTGTTGTCATGCCGTCATTTTACGCCGGACTGCTTACGTGCTAGTGGATGAGTTGAATCAACTCCACAGCAACTACATCAATTTATCCACTAACCATTCAGAAACGTCTAAAAGTTGTAACTTCTTCCTGAGTCTCTCCATCAGTGTCGACTCCGGTTTGAACAATGTAAGGCTGAACACCGTTACTGACAATCCTCATTTTGGCTGCGTGAGATTCTCCAGCTTTGTTGTTGTTGAGCTGTTAAAGCTCCGCCCTCTTCTGGAAAGTGGGCGGGAGTAGCAGCTCATTTGCATTTAAAGGGACACACACAAAAAAATGTTTTTGCTCACACCCAAATAGGGGCAAATTTAACAAGCTATAATAAATGATCTGTGGGGGATTTTGAGCTGAAACTTCACAGACACATTCTGGAGACACCAGAGACTTATATTACATCTTGTGAAAGGGGCATTATAGGTCCACTTTAAGTAAAGTCTTACCAGTTTATCTTTGCAGTAGACCTTAGCTTTATTATGTGAAAGAGGTCATCAAATCATCAGATTCTTCTGCTTTAAGTGTATGAGTGACTATAAAATAATTGGCTACGCTGACTGATTCTGTCTCTTAAAAGAATCAATATTATAACTGATTTCCTGCAGACAGTGCAAGTTTTTCTTAATGACTAAAGCCTTTGCCAATATTGAACAATGCCAGATTCATTCTTGCAGATGCGAGAAGAATATGAGTCACAGGATGATCCTAAAAAGGATGACACAAAGCCGTTTAAACTGTGTGAACTGCTTTTAAAGAGTGCGCAGGAAACGAGTTAGAAAACCTATCGAAACAGGTTAGTTATTAGCAATTGTTGCAGACCAACTGTTTCTGAAACATGCACTCTAAAAAATGCTGGGTTAAAAACAACCCAAGTTGGGTTGAAAATGGACAAACCCAGCGATTGGGTTGTTTTAACCCAGTGGTTGGGTTAAATGTTTGCCCAACCTGCTGGGTAGTTTTATTTAACCCAAATATTGTTTAAAAATTACTGTATTTCTTGCTTAAAATGAACCCAAAATATGTTGGAAATTAACATTTATTAATATGTTTAATAAACAAACATTTATTAATACTTTTTTTGAATAATATTTAAACAATAAACATTTATTAAATTGCTTATTAATAAATGCTCATCTTTTTGATTATTATTGTTGCCTCTAGTAATTATGAGTCTGATTTTTAATTTCCAACCTATTTTGGGTTCATTTTAAGCCAGACATATAGTAATTTGTAAACAATTGTTGGGTTAAATAAAACTACCCAGCAGGTTGGGCAAACATTTAACCCAACTGCTGGGTCAAAACAACCCAATCGCTGGGTTTGTCCATTTTCAACCCAACTTGGGTTGTTTTTAACCCAGCATTTTTTAGAGTGTGAGATCCACCAATAGCAAACCACAACCATCCAATCAATTCCCCACGGACAAAATCAAGCCCCGCCCTACATTTGTTCTTGTTTGAGAAGCGTTTTTACTTGCATATACGGCACAATAGAAAATAACCTTCCATTTCATGCCAACTTGATGTTTAGCTGCAGATTTATTTAAGCGTTTATAAATTTTTTTAGTACTTAATTGGATTAAAAATGTAAAATAACATCACCAAAATGCTAATACTGCTAATAAGATGAGGTCATGTGACATATTACAGTTTATCACTGCATAATATGTTTATTTTCATATTTTTTAATAGTATGCAGTATTCCATTCCGAACACAGTCTCTGTCTCTCGTCATCAAAGTCAATTGAATTTGATATTCATCTTTTGCATAATTTTATTCAACAATCTTGCCAGTGGAACCATCTGCATTTTTATTACTAAGTAACAAAGTTGAACTTTGAATAGTCCAGACAAAACCGGCAAGCCATGCGTGTCTGATATCCCAGATCTCCGGCTACAGCAAGACATAACAAGACTCAGTGGATACAAAGTTATTCGTTCTACCAGGTGTTGAATCATGTTTAACACTCTGTGAGATGTGATTGAACTCTTAAGGCCTGACACACACTCTATCCAAGTATTTCGTGCTTTGTTGAGATGCAGAATATGTCTAACTACAATTCAAAACACAATGCCAATATATATCCATTGCAATTCTCAGTGGTATAGCAGACATTAGCATATTAGAGCTCGACTCTTGAGTACTACTGTTTGTAAACTCCTCAGTAATGCAAGGCCGCATAATAAAGAGGACCTTATTATGCACTTTTATAAAGTCTTGAATTTGTTTTTGGGCTCTACTAGAATTGTGTTTCATGCTTGAATGTTAAAAAAAACATTATTTTTCCCAGACAAACAAGAAAATATGCTTCTAACCACAGGTCGAGAGCTGTAGTTCCTGTCTCTATGAAGCCCCTCCTTCTGAAAGCACAATGTGCTCTGATTGGTCGGCTGGATGTTGGTTATTATCACACATAAAACAATCGACTGCAAGCACAACTATGCAATATAATAATATTTGAATAAAGGGTGACGATGTCAATTTACAGTCAGTGTTGTGTGTTATACACAATTTTAACTAATAAACAATTTGATTTCACAAGGAGCTCAAAGGCCCCTCAGGTTACGTTGCTAACATGAATTAGCATGGTTGCTAACATGTTTTAACACATTGCTAATGTGAATTAGCATGCTAATATGTTTTAGCATGTTTCGCCAGCATGAACGAACATTTTGCTAGCTTGTTTTGACACAAATTAGATCACATTCTAACATGATCCATGATCGCATTAATTAGCATGTGCACGTTGCTAACATGTTTTAGCACATTGCTAGCATGACCGTAGCATCTTTTAGCACAGTACTCACATGAATTAGCATTTTGCTAGGATGTTTTAGCACATTGCTATTAGCATTTTGCTAGGATGTTTCAGCACATTGCTAGCATGAATTAGCATGTTGCTAGCATGTTTTAGCACATTGCTAACATGAATTAGCATGTTTGCTAACATGGTCCTAGCATTAATTAGCATATTGCTAGCATTTTTAACACATTGCTAGCATAAATTAATCTGCTGCCAACATGTTTTATCATGTTGTTAGCATGAATTAGCATGTTGCTAGCATGTTTTAACACATTGCTATCATGGTCCTAACATGAATTAGCATATTGCTATCATTTTTAGCATTTTGTTAGCATTGAATTAACATGTTTGCTAAGATGTTTTGTCACTAATTAGCTAAAATGCTAACTTGATCCTATCATTAATTAGTATTTGTGCATGTTGCTAGCATGTTTTAGCACATTAGTAACATGAATTATTATGTTGCTACCATGAATTAGCATGTTGCTAACATTTATTTTGCTAACATGAATTAGCATGTTGATAACATTTTTTATGTCGTTAGCATGAATTAGCACATTGCTAGCATGATCTAGCATGTTTGCTAGCATGATTAATCACATTGCTAGCATGGTCTTAGCATGAATTAGCATATTGCTATGATTTTTAACACATTGTTAGCATGAATTGGCATTTTGTTAGCATGTTTTAACACAAATTAGCTAACGTGCTAACTTGATCTCATCATTAATTAGCAGGTGCATGTTGCTAACACGTTAAGCACATTGCCAGCATGTTTTAGCACATTACTAACATGAATTAGCATGTTTGCTAGCATGTTTTGGTAATAAATTAGCTAACATACTAACATGATCCTATCAGTAATTAGCACAGACATGTTGGTAGCATGTTTTAGCATATTGGTAGCATGACCCTAGCATTAATTAGCATATTGCTAACATGAATTAGCATGTTTGCTAGCATGTTTTGGTAATAAATTAGCTAACATACTAACATGATCCTATCACTAATTAGCACAGATATGTTGCTAGCATGTTTTAGCATATTGGTAGCATGACCCTAGCATGTTTTAACACATTACTAACATGAATTAGTATGTTGCTACCATTAGCATGTTGTAAATATATTTTTTATGTTGTAAGCATTAATTAGCACATTGCTAGCATGGGCCTAGCATGAATTAGCATATTGTTAGCATTTTAACACATTGCTAGCATGAATTAGCATTTTGCTAACATGATGCTAACATGAATTAGCACATTGTTGACATAAATTGTTAGCAATGCTTTATTTCAGCCTGTACGTTACAGGCTATGATAAATTGGTTAGGAGGGTTTATCATAAACCGTAATCAGCGCAATCAAACAAATCAAGAGCTCTATTGATCATGGACTGGAAAAAATTTCTTCCCTCCTGGATCAGAGCTACTCGATCACCAAAAAGTGTTTTATTGTAAATGATTGTATCAGCTCAGCATTCCACTAGATTCATCACTGTGATGAAAAACAGGAGTGGTAATCCTTCTGAATTTGCTCGCGGTGGGGAAATTATATGGAGGGTGAATTTCTCATTCAGGCCAGTCGGGGAAGCATCACTAATGAAGCTGGCAAGACCAGCCACCGAGGAAAATGATGTTCCGTGAGTTGGAAGGCTTTGTTTGCGGGACACTCAGGTGTGTTCTGTCAATAAAAAGCAGCGGAGCCAGACGCACTGAAGGCTTGAGCACGGCCACGGCACAGCAAGCTTATGAATATGAATACATTTCACTTCCTGGCTCGCCCGTGGCCTGTATCGGGAAGATTTATTACCTATTTAAGGGCCCTTATTTCCACAGCTCTCTGCTCGCAGGCATGCTGATTAGAAGCTGCATTACTCTTGCAGGAGAGACTCAGGTGACAGCGGAGCTGCTTAATGCTGAAGCCAGACCTCCTGCGCTCAGAGTCGTGTTGTTCATTGCTTCATATTCGACCCTGCCGCCGCCTTATTGAGATGTAAATGTTTGGTGTGTCACTGCCTCGCTAATGCACGAACATTCACACAAAACTCTAAACAGCCTATTATGCATGCGCTTTATCTGCACGATCGGAGTTGTTCCACCTGGCATTTTGGCTATAGGTTTCCCATCTATCAGTGGCAGTGGCATTAGTCTACACCGCCTGAGCAACTGTTCATTAAAATGCAATTTTTTTGCTCACGTTGGCTCTGGAGCATTAATAAGTTGTTTTTCAGTCCTGGTATAGAAGATCAAACGTTCCTTGCATAACATCATATTTTGAGTGTTAGTGGCTAAAATACATATTTTACAGTTACTGTTATGTGTTATGTGTGGAAGCTTGTTTCTGCCATGAAATAAAAAGTAAAAAAAGTTAATTGCGACTTTTTATCTCACAATTCTGACTTTTTTCTCGCAATTGATATAAAGTCAGAATTGTGGGTTATAAAGTCAGAATTGTGTGATATAAAGTCAGAATTGTGTGATATAAAGTCAGAATTGTGTGATATAAAGTCAGAATTGAGTGATGTAAAGTCAGAATTGCGGGTTATAAAGTCAGAATTGCGAGTTATAAAGTCAGAATTGAGTGAAGTAAAGTCAGAATTGAGTGAAGTAAAGTCAGAATTGAGTGAAGTAAAGTCAGAATTACGTGATATAAAGTCAGAATTGCGAGTTATAAAGTCAGAATTGTGTGATATAAAGTCAGAATTGTGTGATATAAAGTCAGAATTGTGTGATATAAAGTCAGAA
>RJVU01041021.1:654985-678881 GCA_003731715.1 Anabarilius grahami
TATAAAGTCAGAATTGCGAGTTATAAAGTCAGAATTGTGAGATATAAAGTCAGAATTACGAGAAATAAAGTCAGAATTGAGTGATATAAAGTCAGAATTGTGAGATATAAAGTCAGAATTGAGTGATATAAAGTCAGAGTTACGAGATATAAAGTCAGAATTGAGTGATATAAAGTCAGAATTACGAGATATAAAGTCAGAATTGAGTGATATAAAGTCAGAATTGCGAGTTATAAAGTCAGAATTGAGAGTTATAAAGTCAGAATTTAGTGATATAAAGTCAGAATTGCGAGTTATAAAGTCAGAATTGTGAGTTATAAAGTCAGAATTTAGTGATATAAAGTCAGAATTGCGTGATATAAAGCCAGAGTTGTGAGTTATAAAGTCAGAATTGCGTGATATAAAGCCAGAGTTGTGTGACAGTTTTACTCGAAGTCAATAAAATGTTGAAAACATGTTGTAACGCATGTTGTTGACACACAAGTCGCTAACATATTTTAACACATTGTTAACATTGTTGTAACATGTTTTAGCATTATTCACCATGGTGCTAACATGTTTCTAGTGTGATTTAACATTTTGCTAGCAAGTTTTAGCATGAATTAGCAAGCCAGCAAACATGAATTGGCACGTTGCTAGCATGTTTTAGCACACTTGCTAACATGAATTAGCATGGTTGCTAGTATGTTTTAACACAAATTAGCATGTTTGCTAACATAATCCTAGCATGAATTATCATTTTGATAGCACGCTTGAGCACATTGCTAGCATGACACTAACATCTTTTAACATATTGCTAACATGAATCAGAATGTTGTTAGCATGTTTTATTATTTTGATAACATGAATTAACAGGTCGCTACCATGTTGTAACATATTGTTAACATGAATTAGCATGTTGATATGTTTTAACATATTGCTAGCATTAATTAACATGTTGTTAACATGTATTGGCCTGTTGATAGCACATGTTTTGAACACTGCTTGCATGAATTAGCATGTTGATAACATGTTTAAACATGATGCTAGAATGAATTAGCATTTTGTTAACATGTTTTAGCACATTGCTAGCATGAATTGGCATTTGGCTAGCACGTTTTTAGCACGTTTGATAATATGAATTAGCATTGTTGATAGCACATTGTTTTGCACACTGCTAGCATGAATTAGCATGTTGATAACATGTTTTAACATGATGCTAGAATGAATTAACATGTTGTTGCCATTTTTAACACATTGCTAACATGAATTAGCATGTTTTGCTAACATATTTTTAGCATAAATTAGCATGTTTGCTAGCATGATTTATCACATAGCTAGCATGATCCTAGCACAAATTAGCATGTTCCTAACATGCTGATAGCAAGTTTTAACACATTGCTAACATGAATTAGCATGTTTTGCTAGCATGTTTAACATTGGTAGAATGAATAAGCATATTATTAACATGTTACTAGCATGATCCTAGCATGTTTTATCATATTTCTAGCATTATTTTATGATGTTGTTATCATGATCCTAGCATGTTTTATCATGATCTTAGCATGTTAGCATTCTCTATCGTGTTGCTAGCACGGTCATAGCTTGTTTTCACACATCGCTAGCAAGTTTTAGCATTTTGCTAACATGAATTAGCACACTGCTAACATGTCCTAAGCTAGGTGCTAGGCTTTGCCAGTGATAGATATTTGGTGGATGAAGCTTAAAACGTTTTGACCCCCTCAAAGAAAGTCTGTGGGACTTTTCATATTTTTGATCAAAGAAAATCGTAAGTGCGATGACTTAAAATAATATTAAAATCGAGCATGTATTTCTAACTGCAAAATGCTATAAATCCAGTACATTTAATCAAATTACCTCATCATTTGCAGTCAAAAATGACTGTATCCACACAAGCAAAATGCATATGATAGATTGCGTGCAGAATCTGCTGCCTGAAATCGCGCTAAATTACTGTCGTTCTCGACAATGCACCTTTGTGAAAGTCGGGATTTAGCTCTTACTCGCATGAAGAACAAATATAGACACAGATAATGGATTAATTTCGATTTAAGACTCAAACTTTCTCCGATACAAAGTTCTTGTATTTAATGTTGATAACGAGCAAGAATGCAATTGTTCCCAAATATCCACATGACTGCAAACGTGACATTATTATACAACAGGTCAAAAAATAAAACCTACATTTTAAACACAGTACTGTCAGCATTTACTCTATTTTGCAATGAAATAATAGTTCTGACGAAAACCACAGCAGAACTACAACACACGTCTGTGTTTCGCGAACAATTCTGTGGCTTTGAACGAATCGAGAGAGTGAATGATTCAATGATTCATTCACAGCCATTCGTTACTGAATGAATGACTCGATGACTCACTCAATAAAACAGTGACTTGCTGCCACCTACTGGCGGTTTTAGTTTAACATTTAAAAGTTTTACTTAGATTTACCATCATTGCATATTTCTCTATTGAACATTTTTTATTTAAAACATTCTTTATTTTATAAAGGTAAAAAAAAAATGCACTGGAAAATCAATTTAGGGGCAAATATTGCAGTCTGCAGTCGAAGTGGAGGAGAGGGGGTACGCATAAGGATGTTAATCCCTTCAGGGGGGTACTCCAAGCTAAAAAGTTTGGGAACCACTGCACTAGATCAATATGTTGCTTTGCCAAGCCAACATAACGAGTTGAGGTGTTTTACAGTGCATCATTAATACACAGTAAGTGGCTATCTTGTCTACTAAAACATAGTTGAACACTATTCTTGCAGCATCTAAATCAAGACACGTTTGCCATACTGTGTGGGTGGCGACGCTGAACGCCCGTTTATCTGAGACAACTGTAATCAAAGATGAATCTCAGTAATAATGACCCGCCCTGAATGGACAGATGAGTCTTTATGCGGGCAGCTTCCTCTCCATGTCCTTTAGTAATATTGTGCAAAAGTGGCACAGCGGTGAGTATCAGCCTTAGCATGCTATTTTCATCAGTAACCACAGACTCATTCCAGACGCATTACACCTACTCGAGTTGGATGAGATTGTTAATACCTTGTACAGGCGGTCCAAATATGCTGTTTAATATCATGCCTGCTGAATCCGGTCTGTTTCAGTATTCCAGCTGCCTCCAGGGTCCGGCAGGCCCCCCGGGAAGGGAAGGAAATCCAGGAGTGAACGGAATCCCAGGCACTCCGGGCGTTCCGGGGCGGGAAGGTGCGAAAGGGCAGAAGGGTGATTGTGTGACGGAGAGGTTTGAGGAGCCGTGGAAGCCCAACTATAAGCAGTGCGCCTGGAACTCTCTCAACTACGGCATTGACCTGGGCAAAATCACAGTAAGAGCTGATGATGAATGACACTGGAATACCATGATTCATGTCCAAAAGAGCTTTTATTTTAATATTTTTTAAATAGTTTTAGTCATTAAAATTATTATTGTTTTTAAATATTTCTATAAAGATTCAAGTAATTTTAGTACTTAACTAAAGTATTATAGTTAACTAAAAATAAAAATAAATTATTTAATGAAATAAACTTAACTGAATTCAAATAAAATTTAAAAACCTTATTTTAGTTAATCTAGTTGCCAAAGCAACATCTCTCATATTCATTTAGTTGAACTTGATGTACTAAAATAATTCAGACTAAAACTGAAATAAAAATTAATAAAAAATATATACACATTTTAAAACAATACAAAAAATTATAAAAACACACAATTACTAAGTTTAATTAAAATTAAAGCATGAATTAGCATGTTGCTGGCATGTTTTACCACATCGTTAACATGTCTTTAAAGCATGATTTAGCATGTTTTGTTAACATGTTTTAACATTTTGCTAGCATGAATTAGCATTTTGCTAGCATGTTTTACTACATTGTTAACATGAATTGGCATGTTGATACCATGTTTTAACACATTGCTAACATGAAGTAACATGTTGTTAGCATGTCTTAACATGTTGCTAGCATTGAATTAACATGTTTTGTTAATATGTTTTAACATTTTGCTAGCGTTTTAACATTAATTAGCATGTTGCTGGCATGTTTTACCACATTGTTAACATGAATTGATGTTGATACCATGTTTTAACATTTGCTAACATGAATGAACATTTTATTAGCATGTCTTAATGTGTTGCTAGCATGAATTAGCATGTTTTGTTAACAGGTTTTAGCACATTGCTAGCATCAATTAAGATGTTGCTAACATATTTTACTATGTTGTTAACATGAATTGGCATGTTGATACCATGTTTTAACACATTGCTAACATGAAGTAACATGTTGTTAGCATGTCTTAACGTGTTTTGCTAGCATTGAATTAGCATGTTTTGCTAACATGTTTTAGCATGTTGTTAGCACATTGCTATCATTAATTAGCATTTTGCTGGCGTTTTTTACCACATTGTTAACATGAATTGATGTTGATACCATGTTTTAACGTTGCTAACATGAATTAACATGTTGTGAGCATGTCTTAACGTGTTTTGCTAGCATTGAATTAGCATGTTTTGTAAACAGGTTTTAGCACATTGCTAGCATCAATTAAGATGTTGCTAATATATTTTACTATGTTGTTAACATGAATTGCCATGTTGATACCATGTTTTAACACATTGCTAACATGAAGTAACATGTTGTTAGCATGTTTTAACATGTTGCTAGCATGAAGTAACATGTTGTTAGCAATATGTTTTAACATTTTGCTAGCGTTTTTTACCACATTGTTAACATGAATTGCCATGTTGATACCATGTTTTAACACGTTGCTAACATGAAGTAACATGTTGTTAGCATGTTTTAACACGTTGCTAACATGAAGTAACATGTTGTTAGCATGTTTTAACACGTTGCTAGCATTGAATTAGCATGTTGTTAGCACATTGCTAACATTAATTGATGTTGATACCATGTTTTAACACATTGCTAACATGAAGTAACATGTTGTTAGCATGTCTTAACGTGTTGCTAGCATTGAATTAGCATGTTTTGCTAACATGTTTTAGCATGTTGTTAGCACATTGCTATCATTAATTAGCATTTTGCTGGCGTTTTTTACCACATTGTTAACATGAATTGATGTTGATACCATGTTTTAACGTTGCTAACATGAAGTAACATGTTGTTAGCATGTCTTAACGTGTTTTGCTAGCATTGAATTAGCATGTTTTGTTAACAGGTTTTACCACATTGCTAGCATCAATTAAGATGTCGCTAACATATTTTACTATGTTGTTAACATGAATTGGCATGTTGATACCATGTTTTAACACATTGCTAACATGAAGTAACATGTTGTTAGCATGTCTTAACGTGTTGCTAGCATTGAATTAGCATGTTTTGTTAATGTTTTAACATTTTGCTAGCATTTTTTACCACTTTGTTAACATGAATTGCCATGTTGATACCATGTTTTAACATGTTGCTAGCATTGAATTAGCATATTTTGTTAACATGTTTTAACATGTTGTTAGCACATTGCTAACATTAATTAGCATGTTGCTGACATGTTTTACCACATTGTTAACATGAATTGATGTTGATACCATGTTTTAACGTTTGCTAACATGAATGAACATTTTATTAGCATGTCTTAATGTGTTGCTAGCATGAATTAGCATGTTTTGTTAACAGGTTTTAGCACATTGCTAGCATCAATTAAGATGTTGCTAACATATTTTACTATGTTGTTAACATGAATTGGCATGATGATACCATGTTTTAACACATTGCTAACATGAAGTAACATGTTGTTAGCATGTCTTAACGTGTTGCTAGCATTGAATTAGCATGTTTTGTTAATATGTTTTAACATGTTGTTAGCACATTGCTATCTTTAATTAGCATGTTGTTAGCATGTTTTACCACATTGTTAACATGAATTGGCATGTTGATACCATGTTTTAACATGTTGCTAGCATGGAATTAGCATGTTTTGTTAACATGTTTTAGCATGTTGTTAGCACATTGCTAACATTAATTAGCATGTTGCTAGCATGTTTTACCACATTGTTAACATGAATTGGCATGTTGATACCATGTTTTATCACGTTGCAAACATGAATTAACATGTTAGCATATCTTAACATGTTGCTAGCATTGAATTAGCATGTTTTGTTAACATGTTTTAGCACATTGCTAGCATGAATTAAGATGTTGCTAACATATTTTACTATATTGTTAACATGAATTGCCATGTTGTTACCATGTTTTATCTTTGCTAACATGAATTAACATGTTGTTAACATTTCTTAACGTGTTGCTAGCACGAATTAGCATGTTTTGTTAACATGTTTTAGCATATTGCTAACATGAATTAGCATGTTGCTAGCATGTTTTACCACATTGTTAACATGAATTGGCATGTTGATACCATGTTTTAACATGTTGCTAGCATGGAATTAGCATGTTTTGTTAACATGTTTTAGCATGTTGTTAGCACATTGCTAACATTAATTAGCATGTTGCTAGCATGTTTTAACACATTGTTAACATGAATTGGCATGTTGATACCATGTTTTAACACGTTGCAAACATGAATTAACATGTTAGCATATCTTAACATGTTGCTAGCATTGAATTAGCATGTTTTGTTAACATGTTTTAGCACATTGCTAGCATGAATTAAGATGTTGCTAACATATTTTACTATATTGTTAACATGAATTGCCATGTTGTTACCATGTTTTATCTTTGCTAACATGAATTAACATGTTGTTAACATTTCTTAACGTGTTGCTAGCACGAATTAGCATGTTTTGTTAACATGTTTTAGCATATTGCTAACATGAATTAGCATTTTGCTAGCATGTTTTACCACATTGTTAACATGAATTGGCATGTTGATACCATGTTTTAACACATTGCTAACATGAAATAGCATTTTTTGCTAACACGTTTTAGCATGTTTTGCTAACACGTTTTAGCATGTTTTGCTAACACATTTTAGCATGTTGTCAACATGAATTAGGGAACCAATTGCTACTTAAAATGCTATTTTCCAAGCTTGGAAAGTCTTAAAAAATCTCAAAATTGCAAGATTAGCTTAGTTCTAGAATATTTTACATGCTCTTTGTGAGTGCAATTTCTATAGAATGATTTTAGTAATCCTAATGTATGGAAAAGTCATAGAGAGGTGTGTTAAGACCTTGGTAATCATTCAGTCCAGTGGCAGTACTATAGTAATAATCTTACAGCATCATCATCACAGTATGTTTTCTCCAGTATATGTTGTTGTTCATCCGCTCCTCCTGTGTTCCTCCTCAGGAGTGCACGTTCACCAAGCAGCGCGCGGACAGTGCTCTGCGTGTGCTGTTCAGCGGCTCGCTCAGGCTGAAGTGTAAGACGGCTTGTTGCCAGCGCTGGTACTTCACTTTTAATGGGGCAGAATGTGCCGCTCCGCTGCCTGTGGAGTCCATCATTTACTTGGATCAGGGCAGTCCAGAGTTCAACTCCACCATCAACATACACAGAACCACATCAGGTCAGGGCCGAGAAACTGCTTGTTTTGCATGTTTTGTGGCTCTAAACACTGCAAATTGCTCTGCATGGATTAATTACAGCAGATAAGGGTATCTCGAAATGTCTCATTTCCCCACAGGGTGCAATAAAGCACGTGTTTATCTCTGTCTAATAGTTTTTAAGTCAAAGATGGTCATCTGAGTATCAGACTAACACACCATCTGCTGGTTTCAGTTGAAGGTTTGTGTGAAGGAGTTCGGAGAGGTCTGGTGGATGTTGCGATCTGGGTGGGAACCTGCGGCGACTATCCGCACGGCGACGCTTCCACCGGATGGAATTCTGTTTCCCGTGTGATCATAGAAGAGCTTCCTCTGAGCAGCTGAGATCATTTCAACACACTTACTGCATCGGAAATTGTGATTTCTCACTTAGATAAACGCCTGCAATGTAATGCATTACCATTCAATATTTTTATTTAGCAAGGATGCGTTAAATTGATCAAAAGTGAGAGGAAAAAATATTCTGTATCAAATATTTGATGCAAAAGTAAGTTTTCTAGTCGAGCCTCATATTGAACCATTTAAGTCTGGACAGGTACTGTACATTTTATTGGATATTTTCTAAATGTCAATAAAGGTTTTTTTTTTAAACAATTCCTAACTTTGGGTACATGTTCTTTAGAGAGCGTTGGTTATTAACCTTTGAGCATAACAAATTTTAATGGAGCTCATTAACACAAATGTCAGCAATGGGCCAGAAATGTCAGATTCGGTAAATCTGTGCGTTTTTTGTTTTGAGGAATAAAGCGTGAGGTTTGGTTTCGGCCATTGTGCAGGACACACAATACAACAAGGATGTAAACATGGAGTAGATTTACACACATACACATAAAAAAACAGTTGATTTTCACTGATGAATTACCTTTAGGGCCGGGCAATATAAACAAAACAATTATTCCAATACATATTTGCTTTGAAATGGCTTTATTTTTTTTCCCTAATCAGAGGAATCATGATTTCATCCAAATACTTTGTAGCCAATAAGATTCTTAATGTTTAATGTGGATTTTTTAATAGGATTTATATAAAATGCACACTAATAAATAGCATAAATAAATAAAAATGTACCTACATTATTGTTTAAAAGTGTGGGGTCAGTAAGATTAATATTAAAATTAATACTTATAATTCAGCAAGGGTGCATTAAATTGATCAGAAGTAACAGTAAAGACATAATAAAAAGTTATATTTCAAATAAATGCTGAACTTTATTATTAATTAATGAAACCTGAAACATAAAAATGTATCAGTTTCCACAACAAAGTTTAAAAATGACCGTGAACTGCTTGTAACGAGAGAAAAAAAAACGAGACCTTATTAAGTTGTCTATGAAAGCCTGTAGACTGATTTTTATGCGAAGGACTCGGTCCGGTTTTGCCGGGAAAATTCAAACGATGTGACGGTTAGGCGCGCTCCCGAGAGCCTCTCGAACGCTTGTCATGAAGAGTTATTATGTTGAAATAACGAGATATTATGTTGAAATAACGAGATATTATGTTGAAATAACGACTTAATATCTTGAAATAACGAGATATTATGTTGAAATAATGAGATATTATGTTGAAATAACGACTTATTATGTTGAAATAACGACTTAATATCTTGAAATAACGAGATATTATGTTGAAATAATGAGATATTATGTTAAAATAACAACTTATGTTGAAATAACGACTTAATATCTTGAAATAACGAGATATTATGTTGAAATAACGAGATATTATGTTGAAATAACGACTTCTTATGTTGAAATAACGACTTAATATCTTGAAATAACGACTTAATATCTTGAAATAACGAGATATGTCGTAATAACGACTTATGTTGAAATAACGAGATATGTTGAAATAATGACTTATGTTGAAATAACGACTTAATATCTTGAAATAACGACTTATGTTTAAATAATGAGATATTATGTCGTAATAACGACTTATTATGTTGAAATAACGACTTAATATGTTGAAATAATGAGATATTATGTTGAAATAATGACTTAATATCTTGAAATAACGAGATATTATGTCGTAATAACGACTTGTTGAAATAACGACTTAATTTACTGAAATAACGAGATATGTCGTAATAACGACTTATGTTGAAATAACGAGATATGTTGAAATAATGACTTATGTTGAAATAACGACTTAATATCTTGAAATAACGAGATATGTTTAAATAATGAGATATTATGTCGTAATAACGACTTATTATGTTGAAATAACGACTTAATATCTTGAAATAACGAGATATTATGTCGCAATAACGACTTATGTTGAAATAACGACTTAATATCTTGAAATAACGATATTATCTTGAAATAACGAGATATTATGTTGAAATAACGACTTAATTTACTGAAATAACGAGATATGTCGTAATAACGACTTATGTTGAAATAACGAGATATGTTGAAATAACGACTTATGTTGAAATAACGACTTAATATCTTGAAATAACGAGATATTATGTTGAAATAACGACTTATGTTGAAATAACGACTTAATATCTTGAAATAACGATATTATGTTGAAATAACGAGATATTATGTTGAAATAATGACTTAATATCTTGAAATAACGACTTATGTTTAAATAATGAGATATTATGTCGTAATAACGACTTATTATGTTGAAATAACGACTTAATATCTTGAAATAACGACTTATTATGTTGAAATAACGACTTAATATCTTGAAATAACGACTTATTATGTTGAAATAATGAGATATTATGTTGAAATAACGACTTATTATGTTGAATGAGATATTATGTCGTAATAACGACTTATGTTGAAATAACGACTTAATATCTTGAAATAACGACTTATGTTGAAATAATGAGATATTATGTCGTAATAACGACTTATGTTGAAATAACGACTTAATATCTTGAAATAACAACTTATTATGTTTAAATAATGAGATATTATGTCGTAATAACGACTTCTTATGTTGAAATAACGACTTAATATCTTGAAATAACGACTTGTTGAAATAATGAGATATGTCGTAATAACGACTTAATATCTTGAAATAACGACTTATGTTGAAATAATGAGATATTATGTCGCAATAATGACTTATGTTGAAATAACGACTTAATATCTTGAAATAACGACTTATTATGTTGAAATAACGACTTATGTTGAAATAACGAGATATTATGTTGTAATAACGACTTAATATCTTGAAATAACGAGATATTATGTTGAAATAACGACTTATGTTGAAATAACGACTTAATATCTTGAAATAACGAGATATTATGTTGAAATAACGACTTATGTTGAAATAACGACTTAATATCTTGAAATAACGACTTATATATATATATCTTCATTATAGATTCATTAACCAACACAGACTATGAAATCCAATTACAAATACCTGATAACCTGATAAAAATATATTTATATTTGTGATGGACTGATATTATGTTGAAATAACGAGATATTATGTCGTAATAACGACATTATGTTGAAATAACGACTTAATATCTTGAAATAACGAGATATTATGTTGTAATAACGACTTATGTTGAAATAACGACTTATGTTGAAATAACGACTTAATATCTTGAAATAACAACATATTATGTCGTAATAACGACTTATGTTGAAATAATATTACTTGTCGGATAATGCCGAAAGAGCCATTCTGTACTGAAATGTCAGTGTGTTATAAAAAGAGATTAATTCAAACTATCCACGTGTTTCCTGGGTGGGCTACTGTAAAAAAGAACGTGGGTAAAACTTCCGGTGAGGCGGCGAAAGTAGCATAGCAATTGTATTTTTTGTGCTAATTAGCGAAGAGGCTAAGTGTTTTTCGGATCATTATTTACTTTGTAAAGTTGCAAACCTTTATTAGAACTGCCGTTACGGCGCTAAGGGACAACATTTCAGTCTAGTACATTTATTAGTTAATAATATCACAATACAATAAACAGTTTTTGTGCCCTTAATTGTCCTTGATTGATTCGAAGCTCAGAAGCTTCATGAAGCAGTGTTTTGAAATCACCCATCACTAGATATTGTTGAATAAAGTCGTTATTTTGTTTTTTTTGGCGCACAAAAAGTATTCTCGTCACTTCATAACATTAAGGTTGAACCACTGAAGTCACATAAACTTTTTTAAATATGTTTTTAGTACCTTTACGGATCTTGAGGTGCAGTAACATTGCTGGCAATGCAGGCCTCACTGAGCCATCGGATTTCATCAACAATATCTTAATTTGTGTTCTGAAGATGAACGAAGGGGTCTTACGGGTGTAGAACGAGATGAGGGTGAGTAATTAATTACATTATATTCATTTTTGGGTGAACTAACCCTTTAAGTCTTTAAGTAAAGACCAAACGTTCGCAAGTTTGGATCGTTAAATCTTGAATGACTGTCAACTGAACCGGAAGACACTCCCACTTTTGACGCAAGGCCTCATGGGGCGTCGGAAACTTGTGGATAGTCCAGATTTATATAATCTGTAGTCTCAAATATACTTTATAATCAAACTGTGTAACTGTAATTTGAATTACCTCATCCGTCAACATGATACCGGTGAATCTCAGAGCTGCTGCAAACATGTCCACAGCGATATGATCAGATTCTTTCTGAACTGCCGCTTTCTCGCCGCTGTCATTTTTGTTATTGAGAGGAAAGCGCCGCACATATTTACATCTAAACGTCGCTCTCCGCAGTTCGTTAACAATATATCGCTGCAAAAAATGAAAAAGAATTTCGCCGCGAGTATATCATTTCATTTAATCACATTCAGTCTCTTCTTGTACGTTACGTGTGCAAGTCGCCGGCTGCAGTTCACTTAACGGCCACCGGTGTCGCTAATAGCTCCTTTAAAATCATTGTGATTATGATGTTTGTTTAATTTCATATTGCCAGCAAATTCTTCGTACATATGTCATGGATATTTCACACATTGCCCAGCCCTATAGTAGTTACCACAATTCATCATCATCTCCTCAATAAAAGTGTAAACCTTGTTTGATTTTTTACACTTTTTAATTAGATAAAACAAACAGCCTTTAAGAGAATATAACTTGCATCCACTTTAAAAAAAAAAAGTCACATAATCCCTCATGATTATGAGGCATTCAGCAGTTTCTGAAGCAGTGACGACACAAATTACACTTTGAACTCCGTGACATCATGCAGTTCAGTTTTCCAGAGAGGACCGGGTTGTTTTATTTCTCTCTATTCACATTTACGACTCGTCCGTGGATGCGAAACACTGTCGCTGACGGGACGACCCATCCCAGGTCCGGCTCTGCTCACTGGCGGACGGTTCGGTCGCAGTCGCGCCTGTTCTCGGTTCACTGGTGCCGGTCCAAGAGGAAGCGGGACACATTCTCATAGACCACAAAGGTTATGCAGCAGGCCGGAGTGACGCGGATCAGGTTGGGCACCATGCCTTTGTAGAACCCCAACAGACCCTCGTTTCTGAGCAAACACAAACATTATTTTCAGACAACTACCTTCTACCAGAAAATAGATTAATGTTTCTTGAGCAGCAAATTGGCATATTAGAATGATTTCTGAAGGATCATGTGACACTGAAGACTGGAGTAATTCAGCGGAATAAATTACACTTTACTATATATTCACAAAGAAAACAGCTGTTTTAAATTGTAAAAATATATCAGAATTGTATTTCTGATCAAATAAATGCAGCCTTGGTGAGCAGAAGAAACTCTTTCATGTTCCTCCATGCTTACCTCCATGTTCTCCGGATGACATCCACCAATCCATCATACGTGTTGTGCTGATCCTGCAGACGGGCTCGGACCACCTGATACGGGTATGTCGTAGCCACTGCGAATATTTTGGACAAAGCTGCCATAGTAATGTATTCTAATGGATTCTAGAGAGAAAACAGATTGCGAGTTACTACAAACCCCATTAATGCACTGATAAATGTGGCTGGTTAGCATAATACCACTTAAAGAGGACCTATTATGCCCTTTCTCAAAGTCTTGATGTTGTTTTTGTGCTCTACTAGAGCAGGTTTTCCTGCTTGAATGTTCATTATTCTCCTCATATTCTCCATTGTTGCAGCTCCTCTCTTCCCAGTCTGTCAGTAACACTCTGTTTAGTTCCTGTCTCTATGAAGCCCCTCCTTCTGAAAAGCACAATGTGCTCTGATTGGTCGGCTGGAGCAGTGTGTTGTGATTGGAGTTTGGGAAATGTCCCGCCCCTAACCATAACCGCCAGTTTCAACACACTACTAACTAACTCAACCAGGCCCCGCCCCTTTATTCTGCGTATTAATTATTTAACAGCCACTAGATGGCGCTCCGGTAGCGCGGCCGCCATTGTGGGCTGAAAATACTAACTGGACCATTGAATCCTTCACATCTTACCCACCCAAAATCTGAGAATTTCACTGCCAAATCAGAAGCGCAATAGAATAGTTTCCAGTAAATTGTTTGGCTCCTACAGTAAATGTTGTATTGTCTTATATATGTTTTATTTTACCAGTTGTGGAATCCAACCATTCATCCATCTGAGGTAACGCAGTTAGCCTACTTTATTGAGTGTTTCCATTTTATGCAACTTTACACATAATAGTAAATTAATAATTAATCAATTTAAGATCATCATGTTTGCAGCGAACAATATATTTCAGACCTAGTGGAGTAATAGCAATAATAGTTGGTCTGAATTTAAATAAATATTGTATGTTTTAATGGCTCACGTTACAAACATAATGATCTTATAACACATGATGCATTGCTGTTATCCCATAATTCACACTTTTGGACACTTTTGCTTTAACGGACATTAGACAACACTGCAAAATCAAGCTGTTATATTCATACATTCCCAATTTTTCTGATGCATGTCCTTAATTTAATTTCATATGTTGGTAATAATTAAGTGTTTATAAGCCTTTTAAAGAATTTTAACCCAAACTGACTGGGTTTCTAGAGAGCAAAGGATTTGTGACTTAAGACTTAAACACAAAGTGTGTAAAATAAACTGGATTTGATGATCACTAGTGATAGTATTTTATTCTGTGTTGTCATCATTCAGGTTGGATTTCAGCTTTAATGTGCGTTTTGTTTTAACAAATCAGCTGATACTGTCATAGAAACTAGTGGACCGACGACTCGCTTTCACCACAAAATGGCGGAAACGCAGGGCTGCTGCTGGGCGCCGGTGTTGCAATGTAACGTTCTATTGACTGTCGCTTCTTGTTAGTGTATATTCTTTGACACTACTAACTAACTCAACCCTTTATTCTGCGTATGAATTATTTAAATGTTCGTTCCCGGAAGAAATCTCAAGACTACAATGAGAATTAAGTCCCCGCTGGAGGGACTTTGTGAACTTTACAGAGCTTTTTCATGCTCAAACAGCGAAAGATGACCATGGTAAAAAGCACAATAGATGCAATTTAAAATTAAACGTGCAACATAATAAGGTCATGTGACAGCAATGTAGCTATATGTTTATTGTTGTATAATGACATTTCTATGGTGTGCATTGCTTATACTAACCAGTTTAGCATCTGATTGCATCTTTCTGTATTTGTTATATTCTCTCTTCAGCTCTTCGTACGCCATGAACTGCAGTGCACCATGGGAGGTTCCAAACAAACCCGGAACAAACCCCTAGGGATCACAACCGTTAACTCAGCTAGATGAAACAAACAAACAAACCCCACAGCATGCAACTGAAGCACAATCACAAATATTCCCATGCATGCTTCTAATTTCCTTATGCAAGTGCTCCTCCTAGTGGCACAGTGTGGAATCTCATGCTTGAACTATTTCCTGTTAAAGGAAACAATCCACCCACCAGCTGCACAAAACAAGCGTTCATTATCCTGCATGCTGCCATAGAAACCCTTTCAAAAGAGGCGTACCCGATAGAGTCCTGCGATCCCTTCGTGCCGGTAGATTTTCACCAGCGCATCCATCATCCCCCTGTACTGCTTCCCAGACGGATCGGTGCTGTACTGCAGAACGAGGCGGGTTTTGGTGACCCAGATTGGATTGGTCAGGCAAAGCGTCATCGCCCCTAACAGTGACACAGAATATAAAGTAAATGAACGGCAGCTGTTGCAAAACCAAGATCCACATGAAAGGAGTCATTAGTGGCTCACGGCGAGTCGTTTAAATGAAGGATGTGCCTAATTCAATTAGAGAAACCCGTGACACATACTCTTGAACATGAGCTCTTTGCTTGAAGTTTAGATTATATACTGACCGTCCCCCGGATCAATTTGCATCACGTTTAATGTCACAAAAAGCTTTTTATGATATTAATGGACAAATCGTGACTTAGTCGGAGGTCATTTAATCTAGGATGAGGCAAGGACTGCTGGTCTAGTGATAGATTGCTCTGCTAATCACATGGCTATAAAAATAAGGGTTCGTTTAATTTCAGCAACTCTTGAGAACATTTAATTTGGTGTCATTAAACTGTATTTGTATAACTGTACTATATTATAACTATATTTTTGACCCCAAGTAAAGTTACCTGAACATGAACAAAAATGTCTGTAACATAACATACCTGTGTGTGTATATATATATATATATATGCATATATATGTGTGTGTATATGCATGTATATATATAAATGTGTGTAAATATATATATGTAAATATGTGTGTGTGTACATAAACATATGTATGTATGTATATATATATATTTACATGTACATATATACACACACATTTATACATTCATATACACACACACACACACACACATATATATACATGTATGTATGTATATTATTAATATGGTATGGGCTGAATAAGAAATTAACTTTTTATAAAACTTTACATGGTTTTCATTAGTTAACATGAACTAACAATGAGCAACACTTACTAATACATTAAAATCAAAAGTTGTTTATGTTAGATACTAGCATGAACAAACAAATAATTATATTAACATTAACAAAAATGCTTTTGAAAATATATTGCTCACTGTAAGTTAAGCTAATGCATTTACTAATGTTGACAAAAAAGACCTTTTTATAAAGTTTTACTGGGAATTTTGTAAATGCAAAAGTAACAACAGAATTTGATAATTATTTAATCTCTTGAATTTTGATTACATTTTCATGCTCTCTGTGCTTTAGAACAGACATGCAACCCATTTTTACACGAGAGCCGACGTCTTTCAACCAATCAATATCTGAGCTCTGCCTCATTCATTATGCTCCAGTTTATCTGTCCAGACTGATTAGAAAGACATGTGCTGAAATTCATTTTGTCAGCGTCTTTATCATTTCGACTGACGGAGGAAAATCAATGAGCAATACAGGAAAACAGAGGGAATACTTGAGTACTTGCTCTTCATCTTTTAAGTGAAGTTGAGATATTGTGTTAGTGAAAACTTTTATTTTAGCTAGTTTTAGTTTTCAATTCAATATACAGTACAGTCCAAAAGTTTGGAACCACTAAGATTTTTAATGTTTTTAAAAGAAGTTTCGTCTGCTCACCAAGGCTACATTTATTTAATTAAAAATACAGTAAAAACAGTAATATTGTGAAATATTATTACAATTTAAAATAACTGTGTACTATTTAAATATATTTGACAAAGTAATTTATTCCTGTGATGCAAAGCTGAATTTTCAGCATCATTACTCCAGTCTTCAGTGTCACATGATCCTTCAGAAATCATTCTAATATGATGATTTGCTGCTCAAGAAACATTTAATGTGTACAATTGTACAAAATATTTGTGTACAATATTTTTTTTCAGGATTATTTAATGAATATAAAGTTCAAAAGAACAGTGTTTATCTGAAATCTAATCTTTTGTAACATTATAAATGTCTTTACTGCCACTTTTGATTGATTTAATGCATCCTTGCTGAATAAAAGTATTCATTTCTTTCATTTCTTTTCAAAAAAATAAAAATAAAAATTCTTACTGACCCCAAACTTTTGAACGGTAGTGTATAATGCTACAGAAGCTTTGTGTTTCAGATAAATGCTGTTCTTTTGAACTTTCTATTCATCAAGGAATCCTGAAAAAACTGTTTTCAACATTGAAAATAATCATAAATGTTTCTTGAGCAGCAGATCAGCATATTAGAATGATTTCTGAAGGATCATGTGACACTGAAGACTGGAGTAACGATGCAGAAAATTCAACTTTGATCACAGGAATAAATTACTTTGTCAAATATATTTAAATAGTACACAGTAATTTCCAATTGTAATAATATTTCACAATATTACTGTTTTTACTGTATTTTTAATTAAATAAATGTAGCCTTGGTGAGCAGACGAAACTTCTTTTAAAAACATTAAAAATCTTAGTGGTTCCAAACTTTTGGTCTGTACTGTATATGTATATGTAAAGTGTTAACATTTAAGCACATATATAGATGATAATATTTCTTTCTTGTGGTTTTGGGGTGAGAAAGACACTGCGATGATCATGTGTGTCAGTCGCGACACTGACCTGCTCCGGCGGCGGACAGCAGGTGTTCAGCAGCGCTCAGCTCCGCCTGTCGGCCCTCTTTGGTGTACGCTTTGATTGCATTGTAACTACGAATAAAAAAATACGTAATATTACTTAAGAGATATGTATATTGATTTATCTTGGTAGGCAGAATAAATGACTCTGACCTGTTAAATTATTGAAAAGTACACAAAAATATATACCAGACCACCAGGGTTATTATAATGAACCATAAAAAATAAAAAAACTCACTTGAAATAATAAATTTGAACTAAAATAATAATAGTTAAATTATTTTAAAAAACCTGAAATAATAATTAAAAAGAACTATATTAAAATTTAAAAACAATAATACAAATGACAAAACATTGCTAACTCAAATTAACTAATAAAAATAAAAACTCAAATTCAAAATATTAATAAAAATCTAATAATATCTCAGTCAATCAATTTATGTACCAATTATGTACATCATCATACATTTAAAGGGGTCATGATATGGATTTTTATTATTATTATTTAAATATATTCCTTGAGATTCACTTATAATAATAACTTTTTTGCACAAAAAAACAAACATATATGTGTAAAAACAATTATTTGTATGCCTCTGATTGAAATGATCCGTTTTTAAGGCGTGGCTCCTTTAAGGCTTATCAGGAAACGCCCACTGTTATGATTGGCTAATGTCATTGCATAGAAAACAGTATCATTGGCCACTCACTATTGCACATAAGTGTTTAGAAAATATTATCCATATCAAACCGTCATTTACAGTTACAGTGGGCGGGGCCTATGATGCGATGATGTATAACTACTGGTCGATGTTGTGCTCTGGAGGCGGGCATATGCAAATGTATTTGCCCGTGTGATGTCACAGATCTCGCAATATCAAAACAAGCTGTTTTTGGAGCTTGACTAAATAAATGCTTCATTTATAACGAGGAGGACGTTTTAAGCTACGACACTTCCAGGATGTTTTAATGGAACAAAGACCTCTGATATGTCAAAAGAACAAGGTAAATTTGATTTATCTTTAAATTGACTTGGAAATACCCTACTTAATATGACTTTTTTCGTTAAAAACTGCCACAACAATAATGTTTTAAAATACACACAAGATAAATACATACATGTAAGATAAATGCATACAAAATAAACACATACAAGAAAAAGTAGAGCCCCCATGATGCTCCAGCACCCCATATATTGGGGGTGACGCCTTGATAAAGGCCCCGGAGACCCTCCTGGTGCCAGATGCTCTTCATGCAGTGCAGAATGCCATTGTATTTCGGTCTGACGTCCAGCCCATCACTCACTGCAATACAGGAAAGAGCGAAACGCTTGAGCGGAAAGCTTATTCAGGCTATTTTTGCTGTCTATAAAACATACAATACGCTTCAAATGATTATTCATGTACGTAAATATGCACTACTTTAACATCAAGACAAGGCGATGTAGCTGTTGTGGAAAAACTAATAAAGAATAATGATCTCCGGAGTTTCCCAGTAGTAAATACGAGTTTAGGGCTATCAAACGATTAATCGCATACAAAATAAAAGTTTGAGTTTGCATAATATACATGTGTGAGTACTGTGTGTAATAATATGTGTATATATAAAAACACACAAAATAATGTATATATTTAAGAGAAATATGTTATTTATGTANTATTTTATTTATATATAATATAATTTATTTAAAAATATAAATACATATACTTGTAAATATTTCTCAAATATATACATGAATGTTTTTGTATTTTTATATACACTACCGTTCAAAAGTTTGGGATCGGTACGATTTTTAATGTTTTTAAAAGAAGTTTCGTCTGCTCACCAAGACTGCATTTATTTAATTAAAAATACAGTAAAAACAGGAATATTTTGAAATATTATTACAATTTAAAATAACTGTTTTCTATTTGAATATATTTTACAAAGTAGTTATTCCTGTGATGGTAAAGTTGAATTTTCAGCATCATTACTCCAGTCTTCAGTGTCACATGATCCTTCAGAAATCATTCTAATATGATGATTTGCTGCTCAAGAAACATTTATGATTATTATCAATGTTGAAAACAGTTGTGTACTTTTTTTTTCAGGATTTCTTGATTAATAAAAAGTTGAAAAGAACAGCATTTATCTGAAATACAAAGCTTTTGTAACATTATACACTACCGTTCAAAAGTTTGGGGACAGTAAGAATTTTTATTTTAATTTGTTTGAAAAGAAATGAAAGAAATGAATACTTTTATTCAGCAAGGATGCATTAAATCAATCAAAAGTGACAGAAAAGACATTTATAATGTTACAAAAGATTATATTTCAAATAAATGCTGTTCTTTTGAACTTTCTATTCATCAAAGAATCCTGAAAAAAAATATTGTACTCAAATATTTTGTACAATTGTACACATTAAATATTTCTTGAGCAGCAAATCATCATATTAGAATGATTTCTGAAGGATCATGTGACACTGAAAATTCAGCTTTGATCACAGGAATAAATTATATTTTAACATATTTTCAAATAGAAAACAGTTATTTTAAATTGTAATAATATTTCACAATATTCCTGTTTTTACTGTATTTTTAATTAAATAAATGCAGTCTTGGTGAGCAGACGAAACTTATTTATAAAACATAAAAAATCGTACCGATCCCAAACTTTTGAACGGTAGTGTATATGTCAAAGTCAGACACGCCCCTTTGCCAGCTGTGATGCCTGGTTACTGGTTTAAACTTGGCCCAGGTTTGTAAAAGATTTTTGGGCCCGCACACCTTAATAGCTTCAACAATTGATTGCCAATTAAGTTTAGAATACAATGAACCAATCAGAACCCAGTTTAGGTCAGATAGCTGCTAATGGTGGATATTTTGATGAATCGAAAGTTTTCTCTATGTATAAACTGTTTATGTAATAAAATATGTTTTCATAGTTTGTGTTGTCCCTTATCAGTGCAAAATTATCACAAATTAAAAAGGATTCATGCCAATATTGTCCAAAACCCCACTTTTCTAGGGCCTTTCCAAACTTTTGGAGGGCAGTGCATACATAATAATTACACACAGTACACCCACATAATATAGGCAAACTCAAACTTTTATTTTGTATGCGATTAATCGTGATTTGACAGCCCTACTTGAGTTCATGTCCAATTTCCGACTAGGAAACTCGTATTTATGATAATTCCGATAGCACATGAAGGCAGCATTACTCACACCACACATTTCAGAACTGCATGCTGGGATAGAGAAAAACTATCATGTACAGTATGAAGTAAAAATGATTTATTAACACTTTACAATAAGGTACCACATTAGTTAATGCATTAACTAACAATGAGCAATACATTTGTCTGGTCTATTAAACAGAGATACAACTTTTGATTTTAATAATGTATCAGTAAATGTTGGAATTAAAGGGTTAGTTCACTCAAAAATTAAAAATAACGTCATTAATTACTCACCCTCATGCCGTTCCACCCGTAAGACCTTCGTTCATCTTACACAAATTAAGATATTTTTGATGAAATCTGATGGGTCAGTGAGGCCTGCATAGCCAGCAATGACATTTCCTCTCTCAAGATCCATAAAGCTACTAAAAACTAGGGCTGCACGATTTATTGCGATAAAATAGCACGCGATATGGCAAAGGCTGCGATTATTTAATGCGCAACTTGTCAGAGCTGTACGGCTCTGTGATCAGTAGTAAATGCTTCTCCATCTGAAAGCCAGAGGGCGCTCTCACGCAGAAACTCCAAATATGCCCTGCTGCAGAAGAAGATAACACGCATTATATCGCTGTAGCCGAATAAACAGAAGATTGAAACTTTTTGATTGATTAAACATGACAAATAAACACACGACTGCCTTATTGTGTAAGAAGCCACATCATCTCACAGAAGGACGCTCAACTGTCGTTATGAAGTGAGTTTGGAGTAAAAACATGTTATTAAATGTTGTCTTTTGTTTGACCAGATGCTAATAAATGCTTCTAATGTCTGAAAAGATGTTTGACGGGTGTTGCTTTTTCAAATGCACATTATACGCGATTCAAACTCGCAGTGCTTTCAGATGGATTAGCATTTGGAGCCATACTTCATTGACAAGCCGCATAAAAAATAATCGCAGCCTTTGCGATTTCATAATCACACTAAGCGATAATCGCGTTCAAGTTCAACGTTATTTTTCGTATCGTGCGATATATCGTGCAGCCCTACTAAAAACATATTTAAATCAGTTCATGTGTGTACAGTGGTTCAATATTAATATTATAAAGCCACGAGAATATTTTTGGTGCGCCAAAAAAACCAAAATAACGACTTATTTAGTGATGGCCGATTTCAAAACACTGCTTCATGAAGCTTCGGAGCGTTATGAATCAGCGTGTCGAATCAGCTGTTTGGAGCGCCAAAGTCACGTGATTTCAGCCATTTGACACGCAATCCGAATCATGATTCGACACACTGATTCATTTGTGCTCAGAAGCTTCCCGAAGCAGTGTTTTGAAATCGGCCATCACTATATAAGTCGTTATTTAGTTTTTTTTGGCGCACCAAAAATATTCTCGTGGCTTTATAATATTAATATTGAACCACTGTACTCACATGATCTGATTTAAATATGTTTTTAGTACATTAATGGATCTTGAGAGAGGAAATGTCATTGCTGGCTATGCAGGAGCCATCGGAATTCATCAAAAATATCTTAATTTGTGTTCCGAAGATGAACGAAGGTGTGGAACGGCATGAGGGAGAGTAATAAATGACAGAATTTTCATTTTTGGGTGATTGGGTGAACTAACCCTTTAACATTAACTAAGATTAACTTTTAGCGCTCTAGCGATTAATAAACAGAACTACATGCATTTTGCGGAAGAACATCGTAGCCGGAACTACTTCTCTCTGTTTATGAAGTCACGCAGGTACGACCCGAACCAGTCTAAAATAGTCCGACTATAAACACTACGGACAGCAGCTTTAACAAATGTTAATATATGGAACCTTATTGTAAAATGTTACCAATATTTTTTTTCCTGTAAAAAATTTAAAGTTAATCACATACTGGTTTTGGTTTTGAAAACATACCAGCAAACCTAATTTTGACCAGATCTAGCGGATGCAGCACCAGTGTGGACGCCACCCCTCCACTGAGCCCTGCGATGAGATTCTCGACCTTCACGTGGCTGAAGAGCCTCTGCAGGGAGCGGGGCAGCGGGACAGGAGAGCCCGGGCTGGGGCTGGGGATCATGACCGCTCCCGTGCTGTGGGTCAACACACAAAATCACACACTTCAACTTTAACACACTCCATACCAGTTCTACTAGTAAAGAACTTTGCTATCACAGGTAAAAGTCAAAGTTTCAGTAAAAATAAACGATGTCCATGACCTTACCGGTAAATGTCAGATCATATACAGTGACAGCAGCGAGGAACATGCTGAAACTGGAACATGGCGCTTCACACAACACAAACTGCGCATGCGCAACATTATTGAATGTCAAAACAAGAGTCTCTGACGAGAACGTACTGCAGCGGAAATAAGAAAATAATAATATTAAAATATTATATGTGACCCTGGACCACAAAACCAGTCATAAGGGTCCATTTTTTGAAATTTTTTGAAAAGCTGATTAAATAAGCTTTCCATTGATGTAAGGATAGGACAATATTTGGCTGCGATACAATTATTTAAAAAACTGGAGAAAAAAAAAAAATCAAAATATTGAGAAAATCGCCTTTAAAGTCGTACATTTATGGTAGGAAATACAAAATATCTTTATGGATCATGATCTTTACTTAATATCCTAATGGTTTTTGTGTTTTATATATATATAACACATATAATGGAAGCTGACAGTATAGTATTTATTTATGTACCATATTTTGTGTATTATTTTCTTTTAATAATAATAATGTTTTTTTTT